>CAUYQV010119743.1:0-64869 GCA_963574575.1 Galagoides demidoff | reverse complement strand
ATACATGTCAACAACATTTATTTTAAAAAAAACTTTTGCAGAAAAGGGATTTGGCTATGATGTCCCTAACACTACATATAACTTCCCAGACTTTGATGAATGAAAGGATATGAAATTCTGAGTGTGGGACTAATCGAGCTGATACAGACTATGAAAGGAACTGTTTTAAAACTTACGTTAGGGCTCGGCGCCTGTGGCTCAATTGGCTAAGGTGCCAGCCACGTACACCTAAGGTGGCGGGTTCGAATCCCCAGCCCAGGCCCACCAAAATAACAATGATGGCTGAAACCAAAAAATGGCCGGGCGTTGTGGCGGGCGCCTGTGGTCCCAGCTACTTGGGAGGCGGAGGCAGGAGACTCGCTTGAGCCCAGGAGTTGGAGGTTGCTATGAGCTGTGATGCCATGGCACTCTATCCAGGGCGAGAGCTTGAGGCTCCATCTCAAAAAAAAAAAAAAAGAAAAGAAATGGTAACTGCTTGACACAACCTAGACTCAAAAACCATCAGAGTTACTGTAACACAGATGTGGGGCAGCTCATTCATTTGTTCATAATACAGAACATTCATATTCAGGCTGAATAGATGAATGAGGTTTACTTTAACTTGTTTTAACATGTTTTAGCTCTTGTGGGTGCATACACATAGCTATGATACAAAAACAGTTTGGTGATTCAGAGACCTTCAATATTAGTGTGTTGAGCTTTTTTATTTTAGAAGCCCAACAGACTCTCTAAGTTGGATATTTCAATAAAAGTGTTCATCTTTCTGGGAAAATAATTAAGCTCCTTGCACTCCTAATTTCCAACATGTTTGCAAGTTCTTGCCCTTGTAATCAAAAATGGTACCATTGTCATTGTTTATCATTTAAGTGTAAGAGAAGAATCAGAAAGGCAAATAACGCATGGGGTAATCACTTCTGCCTTTTACTACTAGAACTCCATAATAGGTCTGAACAACGTAGTTGGGTCCTGTCAAAAGATGCTGGGCAATTTGCTTTGTCTGAGAAAGGTTTGATACTCTCCTTTTTGAATTAAGGACATCCTCTCAGTGATGTTTCAGCTCCTTCCATCTCTAACTTAGTATGATTAACAGAATATATATCCATGTATACATCAGACTTGACGATATGATTTATTTTGAAGCATCCAAAGAGAAATATGAAGTTGAGAAATCATGTTTTTCCTAAAACACAAATGATAACTCTTAGTTTTTTTTTGCATGGAGAGGCTGTGAGTAGTAATTCCAGATTTCTAAATTAGCGGGCTTAGATACAACAGTCCCATGGCTTTAAAATGTTTTTAAAAATTTGTCCTTGCATAACCAAAGTACAGTGTTAAATTTATACTGGTGGACACAAGGTTTTCGTTTTGTGGGACCTGATAAAATTTTTAGAATTTACATAAATTCTGAAAACTCTCTTTAAGAAATACAAAATTACTGGGTAGCGCCTGTGGCTCAAGGAGTAGGGTGCCAGCCCCATATGCTGAAGGTGGTAGGTTCAAACTCAGCCTCAGCCAAAAACTGCAAAAAAAAAAAAAATCATGTAGAGAGCTCAGAAGAACTGCATTTAAGTGAAGCTTAGGCTTCATTTATTTTTGAAAAATCTGTTTCTGCTGAAAAAGTGTTACATACCTCATTGCTGAATATCACTACAGTCACCAGATGGTCAAGAGAAATACTTTAAAGGTGACCATGGTGATATTTAGCAATGAAGTATTTAGCACACTTCTTGGATGAGTTTGTGAACTTAACTGTCAGATCTTGCATGGTGACAGCTCCGATGGCCAGGCCAGAGAAAGTTCCGAAGTTGCTTTGAAGGGTGGACCAGTTATTGGCATTGGTTCATAGCTTCCCAAAAAGAGCACTTTGAAGGTGACCATATGATATCCAGAATGAGGTATGTAGCATTTTTTCCTATGATGAGTTTGCAAATGTAATTGTTCAAACTGGCATGTATATTTGAGATAGATTGGGAATTGGAGATAGGTCGATGAAGGGTCACTTGGCTAAAGCCTCCCTATTTTACCTTTCATATTAGATTTTGCAAGTGAGCCACATTGTTAATACAGGAAAGACAGTGACATATCACATGTAGGGATGATGCTGTATAGTCCTTGATGAAAAGCTCCATTTAATAGCTGGTGTTATTACTGCAGCTTACACAGCTGGCTATGAGGGGCTCACCATAATCCTGTGAAGCATGTGGTTCCACTTATCCTGGACTATCTCAAGAAGAATTGAGTTAGGCATCCGCTTAGTGAGAGAAATCCACCAATCTGAAAAGGCACTGCTTTAACGTTATCTCTATTTAGTCAAAGAACAGAGGAAAGGTGTGTTTCTAGGAGAGAGTAACACTGGGCTGAGAGCTAATGAATAATGCATTCTCACTTAAAACTTTCCTTAGCCTACCCATGCCTGTTCAGTTACTTGTGCTGGTCTTATCCAGTTAAATGCATATAGTAATGAACTGTTGGCAGCTTCACTTTGTAAGAACATATTTTCCAGCAAAGTCTGTTTCCTAAGGATTTTTCTCTTAACTGTGTGCCTCTTAAGGATAACTTTGTGTAGTCATCTAATAAAGGCTTTACCTAAGAGTTCATATGCACTTTTGTTTTATTTATAAAGTTAGAAAGTTCATACACAATCATAATATTTTTACTCATCAGAAAATCAAGGACAACAGAACACTTAGTATTATTCAGAGTGTGAATAATAAGATTTGCAAACTATTTGTCTACTAACAGGATGAAAATTTGATGCAAGTTTTTGATAATTCATTTGGCAGTTTGTATCAGAAAATGTAAAGAGTGTATACCCTTCACCTTAGTAAGCTTCTTTCAGAAGTTTGTCCTAAGTAAATAGTCAGACTTACTGACAAATGTTTACACTTAAAGATGTTCCTTAAATATTTTTATAATTATGAAGAACATTGTAAATCTCCCAAGTCTTCAGTTACTTATGATTGGTTAAATGAGGTTTACTGATGTATTAAAAGACTATAGAAAAATCCAAAAAGAAATATTAATGGAGTTTACCTCCTGATGGCAAGGTTATAGGCTTTTTAAATGTATTTCTTTGTACATTTCTATACTTTTAATTTCACTAACAGGGACGTGCGCTACTATAATTAATTCAGGGGCAAATGATCTCTGAAACAGAGACAATTGATCAAAGTTATTCCTGATTCTGAAAATTGCTTTAGCCACCTACAAATGTATTTGTAGAGTCACTTTCTCAAACATTTACACATACACCCTTACCCCCCAATACACCACACACACACTGATTGCACAGCCCCACCATTTTTACTTGCCTTCCACAACAAATAGCCAATTGAGCTTTAAAATCTTATATACCCTTAGAATATTATTCAGACACAAAAAGAATAAAGTCCTGTCATTTGCAGCAATATGGATAAACCTATAGTACTTTATGTTAAGTGAAATAAGCCAGGCCTAGAAAGATAAGCATTGGATGTTCTTGCTTATTTGTGGGAGCTGAAATAGTGGCTCTCGTAGAGGTAAAGAATATAATGGTGGTTGTCATTAAAGGCTGGGAGGGAAGCATGAAAGAGTTTAGTTAATGGGAACCAAAATACAGTCACATAGAAGGAATAAGTTCTAGAGCTCAATAACATGGTAAAGTCACTATCGTCATCAATCATTTATTATATGTTTCAAAATAGCTAGGGAGATGATTTGAAATGTTCTCATCACAAAAAAATGATAAGTGCTTGAGGTTATGGATATCCCTATTATTTATATTTTTCTTATGACTAATGTTGAGAATTTTTCATGCGCTTTTTGCATTTTTAGGCCATTTCTATATCTCTTTATGTAAAGATTCGATAAATTCCTTTCTTAATTTCTTCCTAGGTTAGTTTGTTTGGTGTTATATTTCGATTGATATTTTAATAACCATTCTCCCTCTTTTTGTTATTCAGCTATAAAAATCAGTATGTATATATAGATACAAGTATTTTGTCAGATATTTGTGTCATGAATATATTCTCTGGCTTGTGTATTCATATTTTTTACAGTGGACTTTTGTTCAGCAGAATTGTTTAATTTTGATGAAGACTAATTATTATTTACATCCTTTATGACTCATGGCTTTCATGTTCCAAGAAATATAACCCATGGAAATAATGGCATAAAGATGTCTTTCTATATTTTTTGTGGAAGCTTTATCGTTTTCATATTCTCAAAATTATTTTTAGAGATCGGATCTTTGTCACCAGGAACTGGTGTGAAAGACAATTTTTCCGTGTGTGTGGGGGGTAGCATATAGGACAAGAAGCAGAGATCGGGGGTGAGATGAGTGATGGGGGGCAGGAGTAAAGACAGACGATGTTTCCCTTGCTTGCCCAGCACTCACCTCTTGCTGTGTAGCCTAGTTTCTGACAGGTCACAGATGGGAAAACATTTTGGCACCAGGGCCTGGGTTTCATGGGAGACAATTTTTCCTCAGGTCGTGGGGGGTAGAGAGATGGTGGGGAGGATGGGGAGATGGTAGAGGAGGCAGCGGTCGAGAGGTAATGATGCTGTGTGACCTGGTTCCTACCAGTCTGGAGACCAGTACTTGTCCACAACCTGGGAGTGTAGGATTACAGTTCTAGAGGATAATTTATTTTGGTGATGGGTTAAACTCATAATTTATAGAGAATTTTGGACTTAGTTCAGGCAGGTCAAATGGGGTGTTTACTCAAGGACTACTGTAGACCCACTGTCTCCCGTGGCTGTTCTGGTACCTTCACTACATGCTTAGGGCTTTTGACATTTTAACTCTGGTTCTATTTCAAACATTGCTCAGCATTATACACACTCTACCATCTTATCTCAGCTCACAGCTCATGGTATTTCTGCTAAGTCCCATGGAGTGTTTTTCTCCACACAATGGCTTAGTATTTGTCCAAATACTGAAGGTAACTCTGCAGATTTCTCTGCTGCTTTTACCACTCAGCTCTTTTGTCTCTAGTACCTTGACAGGTAAATTTCAGCCACCTCAGCATCTCCATATTTTGACCTCAGTTTCCTCTACCAGATGATATTCTATTCTATTTTATTCATTCTATACTTCCTTGCTGTGATTTAGAAAGTGCTCCAAAGCCAGTGCAGTAATGCTTTCTGGGTGTTTCTCTTCTCTCAGGGATCACCGCTCCACACTGATTGTGGTTCAATGCCTGAAAACAGTTGCTATACGTATTTTATTCAACGTGTGGTAGCTTCCAGTGGGATGCACACTCATCTGTTCTATCATGCTATAACTTCAAACCTGATTTTGAATACAAACTTCACAGATTTTTAGTGTTGTGACTTTAGAAAAGTTTCTCAGATTCTCAATGTCTGTCTTTGTTTTTCCCATCACTTAGAATAAAATAGTTCCCAAGAACTGTAAAGCATGTAACAGGCCTGCCACTGAAATCCATTGATACGTGTTATGTCCATGTTCCCTGTCCCCATCTTTTTATAATTTTCATCTTGTCATAAAAGCACTGTGGTGCTTGAGCCAAATAACTAACCTTTCCACTTTTCACTGAATCTTTAGGGACATGAATGTAAAAAAAAAAGAATGAATCTGCTTAAAAAGGGCACTTCTGAAAAGAGTTATGTGTTCTGAGTCCTAAAGTGCTTTAAATCCCATGTTTTACATGTCTTTATGAGCACTAAGACTGAGGGGTTCCTGTCACTCCTGGTCTTCCTGTATGTGTTTAGAGGGTTACTGTTTCCCTGTGGCTTGCAGAATAACCAATAGCATGCCCCAGGCTTAAAGGGAGACTTTGCCGAAGTATGATTCTATGTGGAAGTCTGTAAAGGGAAGAGACTCTTTAGTAAGGCAATGCAGGTATGAAAAGCTTAAAGTTTTTATCTAGCTCTACAAGCTTCAACAATGCTCTTATTTTAAAGTTTTCTTTTGTTTGTTTGTTTTTTGGCCAGGGGTTGGTTTGAACCCACCACCTCTGGCATATGGGGCTGGCGCCCTACTCCTTTGAGCCACAGGCATCGCCCTATTTTAAAGTATTTTTAAGATTTTAAGAACTGCTCTGAAGAATGAAGATATTAAGAAATGTGCTGTATATAGACTATATCAATGCAATGTGGAAATAATTTCCAAAGGATTTATGGTGTATTGTTAAGTGACATACAGTTATAACACAGCAACAGCCATTGCAAATACATTTACTTCAATTCGCCCCATTGATTATAAATAGCTCACTGAAAATGCTAAGCAATTATTGAAATGTGACATTCCTTTAGAACAGCAAAAAGAGGATATAGTTCTTGTTGATGTTAAAATTCTCTTATTCTGTAAGTACATCATTCTTGGTATTCCTAAATTGCTATGTGCAATACACAGTGGGTAAACATAAAGGGACAATTATCATGATTTTTTTAGGATAGTACTAAAACTTGAGAAAAATAAATGCAAAGGTTTTTCTTAATAAAATAACAACTAAACTTTGCTTCTATAGCAACTCTAGTGACTCCCCAAAAGAGTGTGCCTGGTTTATCTATCCATCTTCTCTCCCTGGCACCCACTCCCTCATCTATCTACCCATCCTGTTATTAGTCTAAATAAGAAATGTTTATTAAGCTGAATTACCCAAAAAGTACCACTAAGGCCCCTCTAGTCTGACAGAATAGCAAATGTGGATGTCTGTTATTTTTCAAACTACATATGGCTCTTTTTCTTCCTATCCTGCCGATTGTGATATTTACCCAAATGACTATCCTCCTTTTTCTTTTCAAATACACTTAGAATGTTTAGAAGGAAGAAGGACAGTTTTTAAGCTAGAGGAATAATTATTATCAGGGAAGAAAAACTAATCAAGTCGTTTGGAGGACTTGGATGAAAAATATTTTCACTATTGTTCAACATATTCCCCTCTTTCAACCAACAAAATGTTAAAAATGCATAAGATGAAAACTATCTTGGGGGTCGTAAGTGATATTTTTAGTATCTTGATACACTGTAAAACAATTTCAATGTCATCTTCCTCATCATTCCCTTCTATAAACTGGGATAATTATAATTCTCTATGGGTACTTTTCAGGTAAATTAATTTAAAAAGAGTACTACAAATACACTATGATTAATAACTTTTAAAGCTGTTCTTTGGATAAGTGAAATACTTTGGGTGGTACATCAATATTTTAATGTACTATACATTAATAAGGGATACCATAGCTGTCTGAAAGTACAAATGACCCACTTCAGCCTCAAGAACACTTATGTTGCCCATTTAGTATGACTCACTAGAGTAGCAGATATGTAGAAAAGGATAATATAGATGCTTCTAGATTAGTATTTGATCAAGTTGGCGTTTGTGTGAAAATTATAATAGTCTTCATTTTAGAGACAGTGTGGGCAGTGATTCAACAGAATAACTGATGGGGAAGGTCCAAGGCATCCCATATTCACACAATCTCTTATCATCTTTGGTCCTTCATTCCTTCAATGAAACAGAATAGAATTATCATCAAATAAGGAAGGAGTTCATGTTTTGGAAGATTGTTTATTGAGAAAAGTAGGAAATCCTCAATTGTCATGGATTTTTGTGAAAACCACAAAACAGAATATTTATGAAATGATAAATAACAAGAAAAAAGTGTATAGATTAAGCACTGAAAGAGTGACAACTGAAAATTATTAGGAAGAAAGACTGGTGAGCATGGGGATGCTTGAAAGAGGATGTGGGCCTTCTGTTGGGCCTTTAATAGAGAAAGGACTTAGATAAATATTGGGGTGGGGGGAGAAAGTCTATGGAAAATTTACAGCATAGACACAAACAAGGAAATGTAGCCTTTGACATGTTTAGAGGCAATTAAGAAATCTGTTTGGTTAAATATAGGTTTTATGACAGGAAAGTGAGAAGTAAAGCCAGAAAGGTGGGTAAGGACCATAAAATGAGCAAAAGATGTGAATAGACAATTCAGAGAACAAATTAAAAATACAAATTAACCTTATGAAAAAATGTTTAAAGTCATATTAGCTAGGGGAATATAAATGAAGTTTATTGAAGTTATTATTTTAAGCCCCTCAGGCAGACAAGAATGAAAACATCTGGAGTATTTGTTACAGAAGGTAGTGAGTAAACAAGCTGTAACAGACTAGAGTAGACTCCCATCTTTTCTCTTACTAGATGTGTAGGATCTAGTATTCCATCACTCCTTTGCAATTAACAGTGGCACCATTATGGGTTCTAACCAAAACATGGGCAATATGTATGCATGAATTCTGTGTCAAAGTACTTAAGTGTTCTTGTGATTAGCCTGACTTCTCTATCTGTCACCACAATTGTGGATGAGACTGCAGATGATGGAGGCTCCTAGATGATTGTTGAAATGGCAACCTAAAATATAAATAAATTATAGATAATTCATAAAGAACAATTAGCCTAGAAAGTTGCCCAGATTCACATAGGATTTTGCACAAATGTAAAATAAATGTTTGTTGTGTTAACCCTTGAAATTTTAGGGCTGTTAGTTGCCATAGCCTCACAAAGTCTACTTGGGCTCCTACATTGCTGGAAGAAATATTAAGAGCAATATCTCCTTGGAAGGCAATCTAATGGCACTCACCAAAATAAAAGATACATAGATCATTTGACTGATCAAATTTACTGCTGGAAGAAAGTCACTGTTTTATCCCACAGAAATAAAATTACCAATTAGTAAAGATATTACAAGGATACTTATTGTTGCAATAGGTTTTATTTAATAGTCAGTAAAATAAAATGTCCCCATATGAAGGACATTTGCATAATGGTGGCATGTTCATACTACAAAATGTTACATAACTCTTAGAATAAACTAGAATTCTATAAGATGACTGAAAGATTTATACAAGACACCCTATGAGCCAATATTTTGAAGTCCATAATGATAAAACCTGTGATGAGATGATGCTTATTTATGTAAATATATATCATTTTAGGATTATATAAGTATAAAAAATGGGAAAAAACACTTATTAAGTTAGTACTTATGTTGGGGGCCAAAAACTGATAGCCCCCAGTGTGCTGCTTTGTCCTACTGAACTGAAAAAACAGCTTCAAGTTCTCTCCTTCTTCAACTACCCCTTCTCCTGTTTCTCAATCCACAGGATAAAGTTGTTTCCTCAAATTCTCTTATCAGCTTAAATTCTAGACCTGCCAAAGAAGAAAACAACTACCTCTGTTCCCCTCTCTGAGTTTATTAACTAAACTCTTATCACAAGAAGAAACTCTCAAGCCTGTCAACATATCTGGAGAGACTTTCGTCACAAACCATTGTCTACTCTTATGGACCCAAAAGATTTTGACTAAGGCCAATTTATGTTCCTCCATTCCATTAAATTTCCCTATAACTCATTTACTACAACCTTAAAATCATTCTCACTTTCCATTTCCCTTTTTTCTAAAAAGAGTGTATGCTGCTCACCTGTACCTCATTTCAGAGTGGGATAATCACTCTGGGATTCTCCCTTGTGCACGCCAATGAATTTGTAGGCCTTTTCTTGTATTAATCTACCTTTTGTCAGTCAATTTTCTGTGAACAATAGGTAAGGAAAGATTTCTTTTATCTGGGTAGGTAGTGATGGAGGATGGAGTATTAGTATATGGGAAAAAGAGTACAAGCTTATTTATATAAAATATTCATATATGACATTTTAAAAGTGAGTCCACTTATCCATCCGTGGGAAGAAGGTAGCGATTATAAGAACAGTCAACTAATCACAAAAAAGTCATTAATTCACAATATGGCATGGTTTAGAGGGTTAACCATGGGTCCCCATTCGTCTCGGCAATATAATCTTAAGGCCACTAATTGTATGTATTACAAGAAACCTAGAGGAAAAGATATTTTAGCCTTCATGGGTTTTTCCCACATCCTATCTCTCTAGAGTTCCTATTTAATGTTAATGTCAATTGAATATAAATATCCTATGTAACATATATATATATATTTTTCTTCTGTGCTTACTAAAATCTTTTTAAAAAGATATTCATTATTAAATCATATACCATTCCATTGTAACATTTTAGTCTTTGTTTAATTCTTTGTATTCTTTTCCTTTGTCTTTTAAACGTATAAAATTTACCCACAATCTTCTTTTGTTAAGAACCAGAGTACCTCTTCCTGTACCTTCAAGGAGCACCGAAAAAGTTTCCAAGCCTGCTCTTTGTGCAGGTCTCTGACAATGTTCTGACAGCATACACTGTCCTGGACGTCTGAAGAATGCAAATGCCTATTCCCTGGACACAGCCACATGGATTATTCTCCTCATAGCTTGGATTTTCATATATCCCTTTCTTAAATTCACACATTAAAGGAAGACAATCAGTTTTCATTTTCTTATATAACTTTAGTGTTTTATGGCCGGTGGCAACCATGTGGCTTTGATGAGACCTTGTATGTTAGACTTTCCGTAATAGTAAAATGTTATTGAATTGCAGAATTGTTATATAATTACAACAATAATTGTAAGAATAAACAGCTATAATTATAATACCCAATAGGCCATTAAAATTAGTACATCAGGGTTTTAAAAAACGTACCTATTCTGAAAATATTTGATAATTATGAGCTAATTTCAACATAATTCTTAGGAAAACAAACTATATAGTGCCCCAAAATTTTGATCTTTAGTAAATTTGAAACAAAGATCTATTAAAATAGGTTACTTAGTAACATCTACCCCGCCACTCTCATCGTTGCTTGACTAAGGTTTCATAATACTGATGCTCAGTGTATTCGAATCATATTAACAGATTCCAGACTAACAGGTTCTTTTTTAATTCTTTGGTTCATCATTATATACAGAAGCTACAGCAGTGCCCAGAACATAATAGGCCCTTGAGAAATTATTTTCCAGGACATAAAACGAAACTTTAGAAAAAGAATGAAGAACAAATAGGGTGACAAGTTTAGAGAGGATTTTAGAAAAGACAGGCTCTACTGAAGTTGCTGTATTCTGACTTCGGCTGGTAAGTGTGATAGAGTCTTTGATAAGTGATTTTCAGATGAACAGAAGAAGTATCCTACTTTACAAATTAGATATCAGGTAAAATACTATTTTTTTAATTTGGTAAAGTATACACAACATTAAATTCATGATTTTAACCACTTTTCAGTATACAGCTCACTAGCAATAAGTACGTTTACATTATTGTGCAATCATTACTATTATCATCTCCAGCACCAGCTCCTCATCCCAAACTAAAACCACACAAAACCCATGAATCAATTCACTATTCTTCCCCTTCCCTCCAGTCCCTGGGATCCACTGCTGTACTTTCCAGAATTTGAACGTTCTCAGTACCTCATATAAGTAGAATCATACAATATTTATTCTTTTGCATCTAGCTTATTTCACTTGGTAAAACACTTTTATCTAAAACCTGAACACTGTTTGTACTTAAGTAATTTGTGCCAGCTGAGGAGTAGTTCATCATTTTGATCAACACATTCCCTCAGCCCTTTTTAGAGTTTTCTATCAGGCCTGAGTTAAATGGGGACTATAACTGGAACTTCTTTATTGGAATAAATGCCTGGCTCCCACCTGACTTGCAGCCCAGTAATGATTCATATACCCAAGGGCATAATTTGGATGTTGGTATTACGAGAACAAGAAATTCTGGATATGTTTGTCATGTCAAGAAATTGTTTACTATGTTTAAGAATGGAGAATTTGTCAGACCTACTGACCTTTTGGAGTATTTCCCAATAAGAAAAGGTTGCTCACATTTCTTGGTAGCATTAATGTAAATTTAATTACTTGGTATGCCTGTGGTATAATTTTTCTTCCCTGTAAAGGTAGGTCAGCACATTAGAAAGGTTAAGAATCTCATTCTAATTGGAGCCACAAAATATCGTTAATTAAATCCCCACAGGAGTCCCTCTGGATTGAACTACATATATTGAACTCAAAGAAGATTAAACAGTGTAATCCTTTTACTTCTCTAAGGAAGAATAGTATATTTTCTTTTTCAATTATGATCTTTAAACTGCACACTTACATCCTTTTCCTAACGACTAAGAATTTGGAAAGTTCTTTCTTTTACAGGAAAAAATATCCCTTTAAATGCATATTCTATTAATATTATTAATACTACTAACAGACTGTGGAATTCCTTTTAGTGTAAACCAACAAGCCCTGTGATTAGAGTCTCATTTCTGGTTTTTGATGTGACAAACTGATAGCCAGGTTATCTTTATATCTTTGAGGTCCCTTTACAATGGATCCTTGTGTGGACTTTAGTAAAAAGATTTTGGAGTCCCATCAGAGGAATTAACTGGTCCAATCCTGTCTCTTCCAGCAAAATGGTGCTATAATGTGGTATACTCAACTTCCCAAGTGTACTTTGAAATGTTTTTACTGTAGGTAAATTCAAAGTATAATTTACCTTTCTTTATAGCTCCATTTGCCCTCTGGCGACCCACACAAAGTTCAGGTATTTCTGTGTAGTTCTTTTAAAGTTTATGGGGTTTTCCCAGGAAAGAGGTAGATGTGTCAATAACTACCGCCTATTTAACTTTTTTCATTGTAAACTGTAAGGTAATGTCTTCTTTAGCACTCCCCTACTGTTGCTGCCCACTTATGAAAGGTAAGCATGCACTTGCTTGAAATGACCAACAAAACTGCTGAAGACCCTTTCGGAACTGCTCATATTTCTCTCTGTGGGTTCTGAACCCACCCAAGAAACAAATATAAACCTTTCTCCCCCAAAACGTGTGTATTGGATACAATGGCTTGGATTTCTGATCAGAATTACCTTTGTATTCTTCCCCATTCCTGTATCATCCAGTTCCTGAGTAGAGAAACCCTGCTCCCAGCCTCTGGGGCCACCTGTTAAGGTCAGAAAGCAGAACTTGGGTAGTCAGTGTGCTAGAGAAAGAGAAAAGAACAGACCTTTTGGATCACTCAATACATTGCCACAAAGTGGAATGTGGGGCTGTGCGTCCTGGACATGCTCTTTCTCTCCAATCAAATAAAGGATCAAGTGGGATTAGTTACAAAGACAGCTAAAACAAGGAATTCCCCAATACATCCTAAAAAGTAGTACCTGCTACTTTACATGCCAACTGCAATTCAGGAATAAGCAAATAATGATGCCCCTTAAAGACAGGCCATCGCTAAACTCTTGGTTTGCTTTTCTTTTTAAAAGCATATTGCTTCTCCGCCCTCCAATAGCATGTATCTATCTCATGTACTAAATATCTCCAGCAAACATGCATTTTCCTCTGCCTTGAGTGTGTCCTTTCTTTCTTTGCCTGATTATCTGGTTACATGTATTATTGATTTTTTAGGACCTTCTTCAAGCATTGTTTCTTCCAATATTGCTTTCTTAACTCCATCAGATAGATGTGCCACTTTCCTTCCATATGTCCTCACAGAACCTTATGCTTGCCTCACTAGACTAATATATTAAACTGTGTGTGGTTATTTTAAACGTGTACAACTTCTTACTGAATTTTAAAAAAATAGAATGTATCTGGCATAGAAACATGTTTGTGAATGAATGAATGAATGAATGCAGTTTTGCTGCTAATTATGTTATAACTATTCTTTCTTTTCATGAAGAATGAACCCGTCACATAACTTTTATATTTATATACTATGGCTAAAACAATTTGGTCTTATCAATGTATAGTTATTGGGTACCTATTTTGTGTGTGTTGCACCTAATATGAGGTAAACAGTAGTTAAAAAGGCAAGCACGGTCTTTATCCATAGGAACTTATGGGGTAGCAATAAAGAATGCCATGAAAACAAAGATATTCTTTTCATAATGTAAGTATAATAATTGTGGTGAACACTGAATTGAAGGTAGAAGACCACTGAATATTAACATGTGTTAGAATTCAGAGGTAGGAAGAATTGTGGCCTGTCTATGATTCAGTCTGACAGAAATATAGATCTTCTTGGAGGTAATTAGAACAGCTGGAATTTACTGAATGCTCACTACGTGCCAGCCAGTGACCTAAGTATCTGCACAGTAACTCATATAATGATCATAACTATCCCATCGCATATACGATATCATAGACATGAGATGGAAGTACATGAGGAAGTACAGGTCATGCATAACCTTGTATCCTAAGTTACAAGCTTAGATTTTAGTCTGAATAGAGGGAATCCATTGTTGGACTTGAACATCATATTTGTGTTTTAGAAAGATCAACAACTGCCATAAAGAAAAATACATTAGGCAGGAGAGGGCAAGACCTTAGTAATCTAGGGCAGATAATGTCAATCTTAGTAATAGTCATAATTGACAAAGCAGAAACTGTAGGTATGAGAGTGGTAAAAGATTAAAGATACAGTAACGGAGAAATACCATGTTGGATGACTAACTGGATATGTGGTTTGAAGAACTAAAGGCTGGCTCAGCGCCTGTGGCTCAAGTGGCTAAGGCGCCAGCCATGTACATCCAAGGTGGCGGGTTCGAATCCAGCTGGGGCCCGCCAAACAACAATGATGGCTGCAATCAAAAAAAAATAACTGGGTGTTGTGGCAGGCACCTGTGGTCCCAGCTACTTGGGAGGCTGAGGCAAGAGACTCGCTTGAGTCCAGGAGTTAGAGGTTGCTGTGAGCTGTGATTACTCCTCAGCACTCTACCCAGGGGGACAGCTTGAGGCTCTATCTCAAAAAAAAAAGAACTAAAGGCGACATAACAATGTGATAGCGCTTTGGGAAACATATGTCTCCTTTCATGGAGGAGTATGTTCGGTAGGAAATGTGGAGAAGGAGAATGTTTAAGTGGGACATGTATATGTTTTAGACATAAACTTGAGATACAAGTGGAAGTTACACAAAACAGTGCATAACAGCGAGAGTTTGTATTTGTCTGCATAGATCTGGGAGAGCCAGGTGAGGAATGATCCAGTCTGGTTAATACTAGGGAAGGAACCCTAACAAACCACACGGAAGGAACTAGGACTCCTAATCTGTGGTGGCTGCTGGTCACAGTAGGCCTTCTGGAGAACATGATCATAAGTGAAGTACAAAACTTCTCTTAGTAGCAATTTTTTAAATGAAAATGAAACATTTGAACTTTAACCTTATCACGAGTTTTATAATACCACAATAAGCATTCTTCAAAAATATAAGAAGTATTGACATCTGTTGGTGAGGGAAAATGACCTTGAAATGCTACAATATCCTAGATGCTTCCTAATATACACAAGAAAAATCAATACATGCTTGGCATAGTTTAACGTTAAATGTATTCCAATACTCCAGAGACTAAAATCTAATTTCAGGCAGACATAAAAACTGTTAATCAAAATGTCTAATAGGAATTATAATAGCTAATATTTATGAAGTTCTCACTATGTGTCAAGCCATTATATAAGTTTCTTACATGCATTAACTCATATAATACTCACAATGACCTCCTTTTATGGATAACAAAGATGAGGCACATAAAGATTAAAGGTTAAGTGCAAGAAACTCCATCGGAATCTAGCAGGTTGGCTGTAGAACCTGCAATTGAGGCACTTGGGGTGTGCCCTTAGTCTTTCTTTCCAAGTAGAAAGCTAATAGTACTCTTAGCTACATTATACACTGATAAAACTACATTAATAGTGAAATTTGGATGCATTAATTTTTAATGCTAGATTATTTGACTGAAAACACAATGAGTTTTTTTTTTTTTCAGTCTTCACTCAGTTTATTAAAAATAACCACAAAATCTTATGGCTTTATGTTCTGTAGTGGTTAGAACTTGAAAGCTGAGCTTTTGGTATCTTTAATCATAGCTAGGATAACATATGTCAGAAGAACTAAAGGAAATGTAAAGATAATTAAATCTCATAATTATTTTTCTGCTCAATTCAAATGCTTTATCAGCAAATCAGATTATTGTAGTGTATAATCACAAAGATAATTGAAAACAAAGGGACTTCCTGGATGACAAATATCAGATAGCAACAAATGCATTCCTACACATATATAATATTTGATCAAGCGTATTCTTTCCTTATTAGCCACAGGCTGTGCAGAGTTAACTCTTTATGACACTGTATGACCAAGATCACCTCTCCTTATTCCCCTACAAGTGCAGAAGTTAAACACAACGTATCATTTTTTCTCAGGTAATTCTACTATTATACAACTTTTCTCATATATTTATATTCATCATTCATCTTTCTAACTTCTTTTAACTTTCTTGAGATTAATTTATAAGCAAATTAATTCCTAATTTCTTTGTTTTCCATTCTGTCTTTTGAGAATTAAAATATTGATGCACATCATGGCTTATAAACATAAAAGTAATGCTATAAATGTATGAATTTGTATCAAGAAAGAACTAAAGTTTATGTTTCAAAGTGAAATAAGACAATAACCAAAGCTACTAATATTTAAAATCCTTGTGAGTTCTTAGCAGTCCACTTTAAAATCTCTATATACACCTTCTGCTTTGTCTCTTCATCTTTTAATTAAAACTGTGCCTTTATAAGCAGTAGCACTCAAGAAAATAAGCCACTTTTCTTTAATTTGAGTTTATAGATTTTTATGTTTTATTTCATTACTAGTTTCAAGAGAATTATTTTTCTGCAATAAATGTTCTGAGTTTCAGCTCTATTATGGGCTCAATAACCTTTTATGTGTTGGCCATGGGACAGTCCCCTCCCCCATCCCTATCACCATTTATAACACATTTTATGGAAAAAAATGTGCATTCCACATGATCAATTTTCAAATGAACTACTAGAGCATCACCTGTTTTTTAGAGGGAATTATCCTTAGGAATCTGACTGTGTCCCTTATGGTCCTGAATCTGTGAAGGAAATTCTGTGTGTTCAGTTGAGAGTTGTCAATTTCAGTTCAGACAAGCAGTTTCTGTCTCCTCCCTCAGCATATCATGCCTAAGCCTCTGACCCAAACAAAAGTCTATGCCCTTTGCACTTGACTTTTACATAAGAAATTTGGATATCTAAACTTGAATTCTAGTGTTTTAGAAAATTAATATTTTATACGAACAATCTCAATTTTATTTTATATGAACAATCTCAATTTTATCTTCTTAGTTCAAGATTCATCTTGAAGTAAGAATAGTCGCATATATATATGAATATACATATATATGAGTATTCATATATGTATATATAAAGTATGTAGCCATTTATGTCTCTATATTTCATATTATATGGGTGGATACTTTCTGGAGAACACTCATCTATGTGTGTGTTTTTATAAACATTTATATTTGTTTCTATGTATTCACACACACACACACACACACACACATATATATATAATACATACACATGTGAAACTTTTTGTCTTTCATATTTTTTAATTCCAGATCATAATCAGATATAGGCAATAGTAACAAATAGGTTTTAACTCAGTTGTTCAATTTATTAGTCTGTATGCAAGTATGCTAATACAATAAGCCAGAATAAATTGAGTCAGCTGTATTAATGCAGGCAATTAAAATAATTTTTCTGGTATAGTGAACACAATATAGGGAGGCAAGGGTGAAAAGATAAAGGACCAAAAGGACCATCTCCACATGGGAGATGTTGGTAGCTTGGATGAGAATGGATTGGGTAAAAATGATAAGTGGTTAGGTTCTAAATAGATTCTTCCAGGATATGCATGTGTGAGAAAGAGAGGAGTCAAGAATGGTTTAGAAGATTTTGCTTGACCAATGGAAAAGATCAAGATGCTGAAAGTCTTCCTAAGAAAAGTGGGATGAGACTGAGTACCAATAGTTCACTGTTGCATATGTGCCATCCTTAAGAGCTTTTGAGTTGAGGGACTGAACCATAAATTTGATATATGAATATTAATCAGTCAGCATTAAGAGACTGAAGTAGCAGAGGTTCAAGACAAAGACTGTCTCTGAAATTGGAGAATGTACACTTTCCTGGATCATTTTTAAGTCCCAAGAACAGTAGCAAGTTACTAAGTACCCTAGCAAAAGAAAAGAGGGATGTCACAAAATATGTTTCATTGACATTCATCAAATCAATTAATTAAAGAATAAATGAGGAACCAGCTCCTGAATTTCTCCACTGACTGGTAGTGAAGAGTCATTTGGGTTAAGGGGAGGGGAGTTGGAGAACCTTAAAGACTCCAGGCTGCCCAGTGATCCACTCCAGGGTCTCTGAGCCCCTCAGGACTGGTGCCAGGCAAGTGGTCAAAGATTCTAAGTCCTAGAAGGCAGCTAAGAATATTTGAACATTCATACTGAAATGCCCAATGAGTTCAAGCAAAATGGTGGATTTGGGACATTTCCTTATCAGCCACTTACAATGAGACAGGGGAGAGAGAACTTAAACCACCTTTAGCTGGGGAATATCGTAGAGATGGTATATTGCTTTTTTTCAGGCTGGCCAAGAACTCCTGATTTTGAAGGACCCACCCAGTTTCGCCACCCAACATCCTGGAGTTGCAGGTGTGGGTGAAAGCTGAACACCACAATTTCTACTTGTTCTTTCTCATCCAAAAAATGAATGAAAGATATGAAGAATATAGAAAGGATATAGTGGAGTTCAAGGAATTGAACAAGTCAATCTGTGGACTTAAAGATGCAGTAGAAAGTATCAATAACAGATAATTTCATGGATAAGAAAGAATCTCAGAGCTAGAGGATAAAGCCCTGAGCTAACCCAGGCAATTATACAGGCAGAAAAGAAAAAAAGGAAAACAGAACATTTGTTCAGAGAATTATGGGACTTCACAAAACATTCAAATATACACATTATAGGGATCCCTGAAGGAGAAGAAGAATGTCCCAAATGAGAGGAAGCCTTATGGGAGGATATCATGAATAAAAATTTTCCAAGTATCACTAAAGATTCAAACAGTCCTTTTAGAGCAGTGGTTCTCAACCTTCTTAATGCCATAATGTATTTCCATTGTTAAAAAGGAGTCGCAACCCACAGGTTGAGAACCACTATTTTAGAGGGATATTGAATCACAGGTCATCTCAACACAAACATCTCCAAGACACATTGTAATGAATCTGTTTAAAATTAAGATGAAAGAGAAAATTCTACAAGCAGCCAGGATTAAGTACCAAATGACCAACAGTGACAGATCCATTAGGGTAACTGTGGACATTTCAGTTGAAACTTTCTAAGCCAGAAGAGAATGGTCATCTATTTTTAACCTCCTTAAAGAAAATAATTTCCAGCCCAGAATTCTGTATCCTGCTAAACAAAGCTTCAAAATCAATGGAGAAATCAAATCTTTTACTGATATGCAAATATTGAGGAAATTTGCCACAACAAAATCAACTTTAGAGGAAATATTTAGACCTATTTCCACACGGAACATCACAATGGACTACCAGCAAAGTAAATATCTACAAACTAAAGGACAAAACCTAGCTTCCACAGTGACACAAAGGATAAGATCAAACAACAGGATTTCACAAAACAAGACAAATACAACTCCTCCACACTTATCAATTCTCTCTATAAATATTAATGCCTTTGAATTCCCCACCAAAGAGGAATAGACTAGTCAATTGGATAAAAAAGCAAAAGGCATCTATGTGCTTTCTCCAGGAAACATAACTAACCTTAAAGGACAAAATAAGACTCATGGTTAAGGGTTGGAAAACAATACTTCAGGCAAATGGAAATTAGAAGAAATGAGGGTTCGCAAACTTATTTTCAGATACAAGTGGATTTAACAACTGAAGTTCAGAGAGAAAAATGTGGTCACTTCATACTGGGAATGGGAACAATATAAGAGGGCATTTCAATGCTAAATATAAATATACCCAATTTAAATGCTCGAGATCTATGAAACAGACCCTAATTGGTTTGAACAATATGAGAGCCTACAGCACTATAATATCTAGAGACTTTAATAACTCTCTGGAAAAACTGGACTAATCCTCTAAACAGAAATTAAGCAAAGATACAAGGGATTTAAATGCAATCCTAGAATAACTGTGCATAATAGACATATACTGAATATACCATTCCAGAGATAAGGAATATACATTCTTCTCATCAGTCTATGGAACATACTACAAAATAGATCATTCAGGACACAAATCAAACCTCAACAAAATTAAAATGATTGAAAGTATATTTTATATCTTTTTAGACCACAAGGCAATAAAGGTGGAACTAACTCCAGTAAAAATTTTCATCCCCATACAAAGGTATGAAAATTAAACAAACTTATGCTGAATAACATTTGGGTCAAGGAAGACATAGGGAAGAAATTATAAAATTCCTCCTACATAACAACAATGAAGAGACAAGCTACCAAACCTATGGGACACTGCAAAAGCAGTCCTAAAAGGAAAATTTATAGTTTAGATGTAAACATCCGAAAAACAGAAAGAGAGCACATCAACAAACCAATGAATAATCTCAAGGAAGTGAAAAAGGAGGAGTAATCTAATTCCAAGCCTAGTAAAAGAAAAAAAAAATCCAAAATTAAATCATAAATAAATGAAATTGAAAACAAAAGAATAATTCAGAAAGTTAATGAAACAAAAAGTTGGTTCTTCAAAAAGACAAAGATCAATAAAACCTTTGCCAGATTAACCAAAAACATAAAAGCAAGATTTCTAACAACCTCAGTCAGAAATGAAAAAGGGGAATAACAGCAGCTTCTGCAAAGATATGAGAGATTATCTCTGACTACTACAAAAAACTCTACACTCAGAAATTTGATATTGTGAAAGAAATGGACCAGTATTGGAACTACACCATCTCCCTAGAATTAAGGTGGAAGAAATGGATCTCTTGAACAGATCAATATCAAGCACTGAGATTGAAGAAACAATAAAAAATATATTTTTTAAAAAATCCCCAAACTAGATGGCTTCACATCAGAATTCTATTAAACCTTCACATAAGAGCTTATACATATACTGCAGAACCTATTTAAAAACACTGAGAAGGAAGTTACCTTCTCCAACATGTTCTATGAAGCAAACATTAAATAAGTGAGCATTTTCTGATACCAAAACCAGGAAATGATCTAACTAAAAAGGTTAACTACAGATCAATTTCACTAATGAATATCCATTGAAAAATACTTAATAAAATCTTAGATAATAGATTATAGCTACATGTCAAAAAAAGTATATATCACAATTGAGTAGGTTTCATCTCAGGGATGAAAGGCTGGTTTAATATATGCAAATTCATTAAACTGCATAGCTTCTGCATATTCTGCCTAGCTAAAGACACAACAAATAAAGCAAAAAGACAACCTTCAGAATGGGAAAAGTTATTTACAGAATATGAAACTAACAGGGTTGATAACTAGAATCTATAGAAAACTCAAATTAGTCAATAATGATAACAAAAAAGCAAATAATCACATCTTTCACTGGTCAGGAGATGTGAACAGAACCTTCTCTGAGGAAGATGGAAAAATAGCTAATAAACATATGAAAAATGGTCATAATTCTTAATCATCAGAGAAATGAAAATCAAACCCACCCTGAGTTATCACCTAACCCCAGGGAGAATAGCCCACATCACAAATTCCAAAGTCGCAGATGATGGCATGGATGTAGAGAGAGGGGAACACTTTTACACTGTTGATGGGACTGCAAACTAATACAGCTTTTTTGGAAAGATGTATAAAGAATACTCTAATAACTCAAATTAGACCTCCTATTTGATCCCAGAATCCTATTACTTTGCTTCTACTCAGAAGGCAAAATCAATTTATCATAAGGACATTTGCACTAGATTGTTTATTGTACCTCAATTTATAATCACCAAGATGTGGAAACAACCTAAATGCCCATCAGTCCAGGAATGGATTAACATTATATGAATATCACAGAGTACTATTCAGCCAGAAAATAGAGACTTTACACCTTTTGTGTTAACCTGGATGGAGTTGAAACACATTCTTCTTAGTAAAGTATCACAAGAATGGAAAAGCAAATATTCAATGTACTCAATACTAATGTGAAGCCAGTAGGTGATCTGATACACACCCACATAAAAGAAAAATTCAGTTCTATTCAAGTTAGAAGGACGGGGAAAGGGAGGAGGGGAGGGGATTTGTGTTCTCCCACTTAATGGGCACAACGTAAGGGTATATGGCACACCTTTTAGGCGAGGGACACAATTACAAGAGGGACTCCACCTAACAAATGCAAATATTGTAACCTACTTGTTTGTACCCTCACCTTAACCTGAAATAAAAAAGAGAATAAATGAGTAAATGTTTGGATTATTAATATCTTAAATTTTTTTTTTCCAGAAGAAGTCATGAAATACAAGGGTAATGACTGCCATATAATATGTGCTCAATGACATTTGGCAAATGAATGAAGTAAAAAATTAGAAAAAGGAGAGCCTAATTACTTCTCAGCAATAACAATAGTTCCTAATTATTGAGGACATAATACAAGCTAGGCATTCTGGTAAAGAATTAGATGTGTACTTTGTTCTCAAACAATCTCACACATCAAATGTGATTAAAGTCTTCATTTTACAGATAAGGTCACTGAGACTTAGAGAGGTTGAATGAATTAGCCAAGGTCATGTAAAATGGCAAAATCAAGATCGAAGCCAAGATCTATTGAGCTTGGCAGCTGGTTCTTACCTACCACAGAGAAATGCCTCAAAAATGGTACCTTTTATGACCTTTCTCCAGTGAAAGGCATTCTTTGCAAAGCATTTTACAATCATATTGAAAATAGACTTATACCCAACTTATAATGTTTTTTTCTTGTAACATGGATTTACCAAACACTCAATCCTATTTTTTGAAGTTTGCCTTTTCTTCCTGTATTCAACCTGTCTCCCAATTCCCTACCCAAAATAAATATGCAAAAGAAATTCTTTACCCAGTGCTACAGAATTGATTTGTGTACTCACCCTCAAATTCACACGTTGAAGTTAAGCCTTAGTGTGATCGTATTTGGAGATGGGACATTTGAGAGGTAAGCAAGGTTGGATGAGGTCATGAGGTTGGATCTTCATGATGGGATTAGTGTCCTTGTAAGAAGAGACACCAGATAGTGTGAGCATGCTTGCGTGTACACACACACTCTCTCTGGCTTTCTCTTTTGCTATCTCTGCTATCTCTTCCTGTAAGGAATAAGTGGCCATCTGTAAGCCAGAGATAGAATCCTCACCAGAACCCAACCATGCTGACATAGCACCCTGGCTTCTTGAACTTCTAGCCTCCAGAACAGTGACAAAATAAATTTCAGTAGTTTAAGCTCCCCAGTCTGTCATTTTGTTATGGCAGTTTAAGATGACTGATGTACATGGGAAATTACATGGGATAGCTTCAGTGTTGATCTAGGTACCACACTGTACCTGAGATGTAATCCTCTATACAGAGAGAGCACTTAGAAGTTCCCAAAGCACACTCTAAATCTTCTCCTAGCTTACTAATCATAACAATGACCCTGTACAGTGTATGGATCATGAATCAGAGATGTCAAAGTACGAAAAGAACCTACCTGTCCTGGTCTTACATTTGCTAAATGGTGGAGGGAGATGGCAATCAAATTCAACTCTTCTGATTTCAAGCCTCTTGTTCCTTCAACAACCACAGGAAGAAAGTGTTATTACCAGCCACCCCAGGAGAGACAGAAAGGGCATTTGTTAACAACACAGACTCTGTAGCCACATGCCTTAAATCCTGCCTCTACTACTTTCCATCTTTGTGACATTGGAAAATTGTACAAGTTTCTTTGTTTCAGTTTCCTTCTTTAGAAAATGAGATATTAATACCACCAGATGGGTTGTGAGAATTAAATGAGTTAATTCATGCAAAACACTTCAAGTAGTCTATAGTACATAGAAAGTAACTCTATAAACACTGGAAAAAATTAATGCTACTATTCTTTTGATACACATGGAAGGGTTGTGTAGAGTGTCCTGATCAAGCTCTAACTGTAGAAATTCTTGACAGAAGATGGAACAAGGCAGAGTCCTGTTTCTGGCTTTCAGGTATGGCTCAATGAAAGAAAGAAATCAATAGCTAGCTTCCTTTTTCTCATCTATTGTTTCTTTTCTACATTGACAATAACTTATGGCATTTATTATCATCTATTTTATTATAGCTCTAAAGATTAATTCTCCATAATTCCTCTGTGTCCAGGGTGAGAGATTTTAGTAATCAATTATGGTCCCCTCTAATCATCCTCATGGACTGGTTAGCAAAAAGCAACTAATCTCTCTCTCAACCTTTGCCTCTTTTCTCTCTCTGGATACATTTTTCTGTTGTTTACTATTTAATCACCATAAAATAAATCTTTTGCTCATTAAAAAACAAATTTTTTATCTTCTCTAGAGATCATTATTTACTATTAGTACTTTCAACTAATGAAGCCAATCCTTTCACTGGTTTGTTCCTACCTACCTATTTTATTCTGGGGAATGTTCCCATAGGAATTGAAATCATTTATTCTTATTCCCATTCTTCAGCTGAGCAATGTGTTGTGTTTGTGTTATCTGCAGCATGCTAAAATTAGAATCTCTCTAATTTTGAAGCTAGCTTTTTCATGCTATTTTTATTCCAGTCCTTTCTGTGTTCAAAATTCTTGACAGAAGATAGAATAAGACAGAGCCCTGTTTCTGGCTTTAATAGGTATGGCTCAATGAAATTCCATTTTAACATTGTTATATTCAAAGTTGTTTTTGAAGTACGATTCAAAATGCACTGTTAATGAATTTAATGTAGTACCTCAAAATGTACCTTTCTGTGACTGTAAGCACGAAGGAGCATGTGGTGAGGAAGTGCAACAACTCTGGGGTGAGTCTGCTTGAATTTGTATTTGACCTTTCTGTGATCTAGCTTGGTGACTTTTAACTTCACTGGATTTCTCTCTCTCTCTCTCTCTCTCTCTCTCTCTTTTAATCTAACAGTACAGTAAGTAAGTTACATATGTGTTGCCATTCAGGGCATGTCAAAGTGTGCTGAGAAATAAGCTGAAGTCTCTATGGCTTAGCACAACGAAGGTTCATCTCTCATTTGCACAAAGTCATCCTTGGGTTGGGATAGGCCTCCAGGGCAACTGACCTCCACGCAGCTGTTCAGCAATCCATGCTGCTGGAATCCTGTGGCTTGGCCATCTGGCCAAGAGGCTCCACTTTGCTGCAGCAGAGAAAGAGAGTCAAGAGGATTGGCATGGGATATTCCCGGCCACAGCCCAGAAGTGATACACACCACTACATGGGCCTCTGGCTGACTGAAAGAGGCTCCATGATGAGAGAGGAAGGAAGACTTTCTGAGCAGCGCTGGCTATGCCCCGGGGTGTAAAGCCATTGGAACAAGTCTGGCCACAGGGGACGAAACCAACTCATCTTGGCTATTATTATTACTATCCATAGAAGATCAGAGTATGGCACTAAGGAGTCCAGAAGCAGGCTTGGCTAAAGGTTGCTGTTAGGCTGACTACACAGGGACTAGGAAATAAATTTGCATGTTTAGAGCAAGAGTCACAGAAACATCCTGCAGGCCTTGCTTGGTGTCCTCATTTCTGTTCTGTTTTAAATTGAATTTACCTTTCCCAATTCTGCTACCTCAAAATCTTATATCATCCGACCAGCCTTGTAACCTTTCCATAATTCAACTATCTCATCTGCAAAATGGAGATAATTATAGTTCCTTCTTCAGAGGCAAATATAAATAGCAAATTGTTCTAATGGCTTTAGGTCACTCATAGTAAGAACTCATTTCATCTTAGCTATCTCTGACACAATTTTGGATATATTCTTGATCATTGTTCCCAGTTTTGGCATGAAAGCGTGATTGATATTACCCCTAAAAATGTCTTCAGATGCTCTTATGAACCCATGAGTACTTATTTGTCTCCATTTGAGACAACAGGGCCTGTTTCTAACATCCCTAAGATTAAGCTCATGAGTTTCTCAGCCTTAGCCTGTTCCTCACACTGATTCATTCTCTAATTTTTAACATCACACCTGACTTAAGAAATACTTTACGATCTCTAACCTCTACGTTATGGTGGTCAACATCAGGTGACCATAGTTTCCATCCCATCACTATTCATTTTATTAATCGTGATTACTGGCACCTAACTTTTCTGAATGTACACACCCATAGGCCCCCTGGCTTATCACTCAAAAGAAGCCAGTCACTGAACCTTTTCTTCCCTTTCTTCTCGGCAAGATCCTGCTCCCCACTGATAGTTATCATTATGCCAGAAATAGTTGACTATCTGTTTAAACATCTGAAGAATATTTTTTTTAATTCCTTAGAGGTATGTTTGGCCATTAGTTCAGAGATTCTGATGCTTCACTTGCCAACTGGTGACCTGGGCTATGGCAACAGTCTCATGTCTACTAGAGTTTTCCATAGAAATTTATCAGAGTTCACTAAGACTGTGTTTGGGGTCTACTGTCCAGGCCTTTCTGGCCCGGTCTCTCTGTGATAAGGCACTCATTCTGTACTGATCATCCAAAAGTCACATCATGTAATAAATGAGAGTCCTATTGGCAGAAACGTGCCTTAATAAATGTATTGCTTGATAAACTACCATGATGAGATGTGTTAGTGCCCAATAAGTAGTTTCTGGAAAACACCTAACACATCAAAGCAGCATCCAGAAATGACCAATAGTTTCCTTTATGGAAAACTTCCAGAAGCAGCACATATAAAAAACATAAAGACTCTTAATAAAGTAGAACTTGGTTCAAATCCTGATTTCATTAACAAGCATTTATGTCATCTTCAAATAGCATTTTGAGTCTTTTGGTCCTCTATTTATTTTCTTGTCTGTAAAGTAGAAGTAATAATATGAATAAGTTATAGTCATGAAAACTAAATCAAATACTATAAATAGTGCACACCGATATAGCTGTGTGACTTTGATGAAATTACAGATAGGCTATCTCTCAATTGCCTCATTTGCCAATCATGGATAATAACAGTGCCTACACCATGGGAGTAGTCCTAGGACTAACTAACATGTGTATGTGTGTGCTTAGAAATGTACCTTACACAGAAAAGGCATTCTGATTATTTATTACTATCTGGGTTTCTCAGATTCCTTTCATAGAGCCATGAAATCTAAGATGAGTGTTATGATTCAAAAATCAGATTCCAGTCTGGGCTGCTGTTAGGTTGCAATGGTAAAAAGCAAGAAAAATAGTCACACATCAGAGAACTTGCTATTAGAGTATAATGATTATAGTTTGAATTGTACTTACCAAATTCTTATGGTTCTACTGCCAACAAAATGAAAACACTTGCCACATTCTTATACAAATAATTAGGACCTCTGAGCCTCTGCGCTCTGCCTGGGTGGTCTTGAGCAAGTGACCACCCAACTTCAATGTGTTCACATTTAATAGAGGGATTTAGATAATTAATTTATGACTATCATGTACACTAAAGTTTACTGAATTTCCAGCACATACAAGCCTATATCTTATAATTTGTCCTCAAAATCTCAAAAAAAGACTCTGTCACCCTGGCTAGAGTCCTGTAGCATCATAGCTCACAGCACCCTCAGACTCTTGGGCTCAAGTATTTCTCTTGCTTCCTGAGTAGCTGGGACTCCATAACACTTGGCTTTGTTTGTTTGTTTGTTTTTGAGATGGTGTCTCACTCTTGCCCAGGCTGGCCTCAAACTCCTGAGCTCAAGCAATCCACTCACCTGGCTCTCTCAGAGTGCTAAGATTATAGACTTAAGCCACCATGCCTAGCCTATTTGTCATGCCTTTTAAGAAACAAGGTTTAAAACCATAGTTTTAAAATATTTTAAAGTAGAAAAGATTAGCTTAGAACCTTGCAAGTTAAATATTTATATGCATAAAAAATATGATAGGAAGGAAAAAAAATTATAGGCCCATTTGTTACTGTATTATTATGTCAATTTCTCTCATGCAGAGGTGTTTATGGATTTCATATTTTGTCCTATTCTATTCTTTTTTTATTTTAAATAATTGTCTCTTTTTACGCTTTCTTTTCCCTTTGTGAACTTTCTTTCATCTTTTTCCTTCTCTGTACCTAAAACAGATGCTCTAATATTCAGGCATAAAGCTATATTGCTTGATGAAGGTGGAAAAGAGAAGGAGAAACAGCAGGAATCCTGGCTTGCCTCACAGCGCTATTAGAACAGTTCTGAAGCATTAGCTCCTGAAAAGGCTGGGCTAGGTCAAGTATTATTGACTTTCTGCTTTTGTTTGTGAAATTACAATTCAGTCAGATTCTTGAAAAAAAGACTCTTGTCTCATTGTTTTTGTTTTTGTCATTGAAAGTTTTTTAAAAGCAACACAAAGTCCCTGAAAATCTAAATATGATAGAGTTAAGTTACATATTTTTAAAGCCCAGTACTACAATTATGCTAATGTAATTAAGCTTCATGAATATAGTATGCAAATCAAATTGTCAAAATGATACCAAATAGAATTGTTCTTTAAAGATAGAACAGATTGGTTCTGAAATTCTTACAAGGATCCCTGTTTCATAAATTCCTTAGCAAAATATCATTTTTCAGTGGTAACAACGCTCTGAGTACATCATCATCAAAATTTAGATAATTTGTACATTTTCTCCTTGGAAGTGACACATTTTGATATAAAGAGAGGAGAAAAAATTATATCTGTTTGCAATGGAAAGGTTTAAAGTATCAATATCTGGAAAGGGTTGAGATATGATGTCTTAAGTGTAAACAGGCTTTTTCTCCAATTGCAACATAACACTATACACCACATTTTATGAAAAGCAGTTTCAGCAGAGATGTTTTATGTGATGTTGATTTTTATACCAATAAATATAGTAACAGAAAATCTTGTCTGAGCCACGACCTGAAATCCCTCAGTGGTTATTATATGGAGATTATGAGGCAGCCATTTAAAGGGCTCAATGAGGAGAGAACTGACAAGACTGTGGGTTTCGTTCCCTCCACCTTGGACTTTCCTGCCTTGCCGACCAGGCCATATGCCGGGCTGTTTGCCCTGACTCCTCTTTTACTGGTTACCTATGTGACTTTCCTGTGTGTCTGACCTTTAGAGAAATAGTCCAGAACAGAATCATGAAGGAAATATAAATGAATTAAAAGAACTGAATTTTTGTTTCTAATCTTCTACATTTTAGGATTATAAAATAAACATGTGCTCATTTCAGAAAAGTGGGAAGCAAGGAAAAACAAAGCAAATGAGTAAAAAGAAAACCCGAACCCTGTAACCCCATCACCACAAGTCACCTTAGATAGCATTTTAGTCTTTGTCCAAACATTTTGTTACTTTTTAAAATGTAGTCCATTTCTATTTATACAATTTTGTATTTTTCTTTTAAGAAAACTGAAAATAATACCCGAAATATTTTCCCATTTCATTCATCATTTTTAATGCCAATATATCATTCCACCATATGGGGGTAGTCCGGTTTATGCATCTACTCCCCCAGTGTTGGATGGAGGGTGTGAGGCTGGGACTGATGAACTGCTCCTAGGTTTCCAATTTGTATAAGGGAGAGACTAAAGAAGACAAGAGAGAAATCAATGTTCTGTTACTCAATTTTTCCCCCTCTATTCATTAAAGTAGAATATTTGAAATCACTCATTCAAAAAATTTTAAAGGTAAAGTAGTTCTTTAGGCAGACCAAAATTGTAATAGGTAAAAATCTATGGTTTCCACTAATATTTAACAAAACTCTGGATTTTACTTTGAGAGGAAGGAAACTTATTCTCATTACTTTGAGAAGAAGGAAACTCATATTATCTTCTCAACAAAAAGCTATGATTGATTAATGACAGTGGGTAGTGTTTGGATTAGTTACTCTGTATTAGCTTAATTTAATAAAAGGCTATGCTGGCACTGAGTTTACATTAATTCATTTCTGCCAGAAGACCATGGAGCTGCATACACTGGCATCTCTTCCCCAACCTCAGGTTTTCAATCATTGCCAGAGTAGGCCACACACTGGCTAGAGGTCTGCACCCACTAACAGCTGTCTAACTTTGTGTGAGAAGATAATGTCTCAAATGGTGATTCCTTTGTGCTGTAGCATCTCTTTTATCCATGGATTCCCAGACGCTGCTCTTCAATAGTTTCTATTAAAACTTTCACTGCAATTTATTCTAGGCTATTTGTGGCTGACAATCCTAGAAAGCTTCCCCTTCCAAAGGGACTAATACTAAGAGCTTTACATTCTACCAGTGTCATTGTAAGTATAGCCTGCAGATGGCGTATGGGAAGTTGGTGACTTATGCAAATTGTATTTCTACCTCAGTGTGCTCCCTCTAACCCCAATTTCTCTCCTGACTCCTGTCTTATATAGCTAACTGCCTGCTGCCCATTTATTCTGGGTTGGCTCTCTGAAACCTAATAGCCAGCATCCCCAAACTAAAATTTATCTTCATCACCACTTCAACTACTCTTTTTTTTTTTGCAGTTTTTGGCCAGGGCTGGGTTTGAACCCACCACCTCTGGCACATGGAGCCAGCTCCCTACTCCTTTGAGCCACAGGCACCGCCCTCACTTCAACTACTCTTGATTACTTTTCTCTGTTTCAGTTGGATTCACATCTTGTCAATCACTTAAGAGAGAAAACTGGGAGTCACATAGGTTCCTCCCACCCCCTTACTCCTTATTCTTAATCAGATCGAAAGTCCTGACAATTCCATCCCCTACATGTTTCTCAAGCCTGTCCTCCCTCTGCCATAACCTATACTTCTTTTATCATTTGATTATGTCCTATTTTTAGACTTTTCCTCTTGAAATCAGCAGCTCCACAATGACTTTCTGAAATGAAAATCTCATTTGTCTGGATAAAACCCTTCAACCCTGCCCACCATCAGTGCTACATTTCTTGAAGTGTGGTCTTTTAACCACCTGCTTGATAATGATCTGGTGGATTGGGGTGCTATAAAAATGCAGAATCCTACACCAAAGGTCTCAGCATCAGATTCTAGTCGGGGCAGAGCTCAGGGGTCAGAATCATAAACAGGTTCTCAAGATGATTTTCTAGAAGCAAAGCTTATGAACCAGTGGTTTACCTGCACGATGAAGTTCAAGTTCTTGCTCAGATCTGATTCTTGCCTAGTTTCCTGGCCTGCTTTCAGCTCCTTCATGATCCTGGCCAGCTCTCACGTGCTTGGCTTTGCTCAGCACTTCCTCTGTAAAGTGCTCTTTCCCAGTTTGTTTGCCTAACTAATCACTATTACAGCCAGGCTTGGTGGGCTCTGCTAACCTTGACCTTCAGAATGTGGTCCTCAGACCAGCGCTTCCAATTCACAAGGGAATTTGTTTAAAAATGTGGGATCTCAGGCCCTACTCCAAATATACAGAATAAGGATCTTTATATTGACAGGATTTCCAGGTAGCCTGCAGGGACATTCTGTTTGAGAAGTCCTACTTGAGGAACACTTACCAGTTCCCCCCTGTTGAACAAAGTTGGGCTTTTTGCAAAGCGATCTGAGTTCACTCAGTGTACACATTTATCTCTTTCACTGAACCATGGGTTCCTGGAGGACAAGGAATCTTTCTTATCATCTCTGTATTTTCAGCCCCTCATACTGTCCCTGGCACATGAAGCAGTTCAACAAATATTTGTTTATTTAAACTGCACTGACCCACAAGTCAGCCTGGAACTGAAAGACTGCATCCCTAATGAAATGTCCTTCTGCACAAATTGGTTGCACTTTCAGTTTGGATGCTCTTGCTCTTGGCTGAGCTGATTCTGTTTTGCCTCCTTTCTCTAAATTCACAGATGGTCTCAAGCATTTACTCACAGAGAGTGGATTGCTGCCCGGTGTGGATTGCTGTGGGCCAGGCAATGGGCTTCCCTGTTGGTTACCAGCCAGGCCCTACTGGTCGAAGCTCCCTCCCTACAGGGACTGATACCTCCTTCCTAGGGAAGCCTCATCCAAGCTCAGGTGCATGTAGAAGGCAGGCAGCTTTGGTTTATAAAGATGTTGTTCTATCATCACGCCAAGCTTACTCAAAGCTCTAGTATGAAACCTCCATGACTGGACTCTAAAAGAGCTTGCTGGTCATTCTCCATCCTCTCCCTCATGGACCATTAGACTACAAACTACATAAAAGCAGAGTGTGTCTGTTTGTGCTGAACATTCTACCTCCTAACCTCTAGCACCGCACTTGACATATGTGTGAAATAAAAAAATAAATAAATGACAGATGTCAAAATGCTAGTGTGGGGTAGAATCTTGGGTACTTTCTCCCATATATTCTTTACATTCTTCAGTATTTATTTATGTATCTGCAGTATGTGTATCCTTTTTGAGGCATATTATACTTTAGAGATGAATCTGATTCTAATATTTTATCATCAGCTGTTTTTATAATGCTTTTGCATCCAAGAAATGTTTTTTAAAATTTAAATTAATTTAAATTTCCCCTAGTATTAACTAACTCAATCATCAACATGATTTGAAGCCCGAAAGAAAAACCATAGTCAGATACTAGGATATGAAAAATTATGGACTGGATTTGTCTGATACTTTTTAGATTTTTTTTCTCCTTTTATTTTTTTTTTGATCTTATGTAATTTATACTTACTTTAGATATTGCTTGTGCTCAATAGTCTGCTACAGGATTTAATGATCCTAATTGCCTTCCATGTGGTCTACTCCTCTGAGTATCTTTTTGTATTTTTATCATCTTCTGGGTTAAGTTTGCAACACATGATATAGAATAATGCACATTGATTTGGAGTCAGACCACCTGTGCTCCAGCACTAGCTTTGGTGATTACTAGTTTGAAGGTCTTTGTCATAATAATTATTGATGCATTTTTTATGTGTGAGACAGATATAATATACATCTCTAACAGGGTTATAAGAAATTAACAAATTCATATTATTATTGATCATATACAACCCTTGCTGTTGTCCAAATATCTCCTGGGTTCCTCTTATTCCTTTTCTTTTATAAGTAATGGAATGTATCTGCATGAAACAGTCTTGCTAACTTTTTCATGAAGACTTCCTACATCCCCAGAGTCAGAATTCATCAGTCCTATATCTGTCATTTCGATGTACACTGTCTGCTCCTTGTCTCAGAACTGTCACGTTCTAGTCTACACTACATGTATATAGGTATGTATCTGTTTTCTCGGTTGAGCAATATGGCGGGAAATTCTGTAGCTTGTTCATCTGTCTCCCCTACAGCACCCACAATTCCTTGCACAAAATAGTACCTAGGACCTGAATATGGAATTTAAGAACATGTTGGTTACTCATGCATAGTTAAAAGCATGGAATCTGGGGCTCTTACTGGCGCCCTCATGTCCTGGCTGTGTGATGTTGTCCATCTTCACTAGTCTGTCTAAGCTTAGGTTTATTAATGGATGAAACTGTGAAATGGGTATAGAAATAAACATCTATCTAAAAGATATGTGGACATTAACTACATTAAATGACTAACACCCACTAAGGCTCTGTATTTTACATATTCATTTTTATCTTCATATTTTCTTCTTACACACTTAAAAGATGCCAAATAAGCAACAATTGATGAATAAACAACAATGCCAAACTTGGCATTACTGACCCTAACTGTTTGATTTCATAAACAGTTAAAATTCATAACTGACTCTGGAGAAGAATAGCTGTTGAAAGTAAAGGTTTAACTCAGAAATCACTTTTTTTTTTTTTGATGGGGAGTTTAAGATGCAGGAGGTAACTTAGCCATTATGGTATTTTGGCTGCAGTTCATGACAAATAAACCTGTTATGGGTAATTTATGTCGAAGCTGTTCATGTTGCATGGAAGAGGGTTCAATTTGCGAAGCACATACTTCTTTATTACCAAATGATTCATTGAAAATCACAATTTGTGATGATCTGCCTAGTGGAAGGGTTGTTGGTCATAAAAACATCATAGAAGAAAATTCAATGATGAATATTATTTATGCCAAGACATACATTTGTATTAGCTACACACATCCCAGTGTGTGTGCATTAAATTATGACAGCACTGGCAATTCAAATAAGACCTCAGGAAGGGTGAGCGTCAGCAATTCTGATAAGCTAGACAAAATAGCATTTTTGATACAAAAATGAGCTCAGCAGCTCCTATACCAAAGGATACCTTCTTTAATAGCAAGGCTACATTTTCTGAGACACTACTATTAGCAAATGGAATAAAAGAGAGAGAGGTAAAATGAAAGTATTGGATGGCCCTCTATACCAGGTATCTCTGACTTCCTGAATTATTTTACTGTAGTTCTGTATGGAGAAGAAGCAAAGTAACTCACTTGGGGTTCCATGGATACCATTCAGTGCCCGCCAGAAACAATGATGTTTAAAAAGATTATGGTACTTGTCACTAATAGTGTTTATTTTGCAGTTATTAATACATAGCTTATATGAAATGTCCTCTGTAAGTACAAATGTTTCTTTTCTTAAACTTGGACAAAGGATATTTTATTTTGATAGGTAGTATTTTCTCTTTATTAATTTTACTTCTTAATATTGAGTTCAAGTTCTTCTTACATTTGAATTAAATTAAACCACCGTAACTTGTTATATGCTCAAGTGGATACAAATGTGGCAGGAGATGATGGTTTGGAAAAGACAAATATACCCTGACCGATATTGCGTGCTACCTATCTTTTTATCGATCAATCACTTTATTTTCCATAGATACAATCTGAAGTTAACTGCTATAGGAAACATTGCAGCTTGTAGTAGGTTGATTGTGTATGTTTTAAATTCATTTTTAAACAACTTTTTATTAATTCATGACATGTGATTAAATATCTAACTATGGAATAATAACAACACAAAAATGTTTCAACAAATAATTGTTTGTTGTTTCGATCAATAAACTACTGCTATTTATAACATTTAGTATTTTTTTCATACTGAGATACTAGTTTAGAGCTTGTCACTATTATCTCATTTAGTCCTCAAAACAATCCTATAAAACAGAATTTATGTATTATATTTTTATTACAAGTGGCACATTGCCAAAAAAGAAAAACAAAATATACAGTGAGATTACTTCTCCAGAGGTTATTAAATTGGTGCATATACTATACATATTAAATTGTCCAGAGGTTATTAAAATGGTGCATATACTTCTGAGCCCTTTTATTAATGCATTGGTCTCATTTTTCCAAAAAGTGATGAATGTTCTATGATATGCCTTTTAATTTATCAGTAAATCATGGACCATTTTCATGCTGAAAATCACATGCATGCTACATACTTTAAGCATTAATGATGGAAAATCAATCCTTTCAAAGAATAAGTGAATTTTCTGGTAAATGTTCTACCTAAATTTTAGCTTTGATTACTCTTAGTTTAGAACCCATATGCGTAACCATTATATATCTACCTTTCCAAATGTATTGTATAGACTTAATTGCTGACATTTTTGTGACTAAGTTATGATTCTTCAATATTTTTTGTTAATTATTTTGTGTTCCCTGCTCTTTTGAATTAAAGAAAGTTATTTATGGATCAAAAGAAATAACTCCAGTCTAAATTATGTATAACACTCTAATACTTATTAAAGAATAATGCTAATCTACTCAGGACAAATGCTACTGCTTTGTCCATCTCAACAACTGTTTTTTTTAAACACTATTTTCATAAAACCGTATTTTATAATCAAAAGTGATGGTTTTTAAGGCAATGGGAACATTCCATTTATCAAACAATTCTAGTCTTTGCTTTGTGTGTTATCTGAATTGGACGTAGGTGAGATGACAGAGAAACCTTTAGAGGATTCCTTAAGACCTCATGGAATATTCATTCACCCAACAGTATTCATTGAGAACTTCTACATTCTAGGTATGGAGCAGGTCTTAAGCAATTAAACTGAGAGCAGTGAGGACAGTTTGGACCTCACATTCCATTTGACAGTTAAATTATAATGGGAATGTTACAGAGATTGGCTAAAAGCTGTTCATAGCTCAAGGTGAAAAGAGTGATATAAAATTACAAGTAAATTATATAAATGCAGACGTTGATTAACATTATTTTATTTTTTGTCAGATACTAACACTTTTCAAGGGTATCTTTCTCTAATAAATCATATACATTTTTAAATACCATTTGTCTTTATTTGTTCCAGTGAAGTAACTAAAACCCTCCACTAACCTAATCATTACTTTGGGAGACAGACCTCTTTCCTGGCTTAATTCTGAATAGGAAGGCCAGTAGGGCTTCATTATTTTTCTTGTTTCTTTAGGGTTTGACTCTGGAAACAAAGTGATTGAGAGGCAGCTTTTACAGAGAAACTCATCAGTGTGAGCTCAGCCCATTTGGAAGTTGATGTTATTTTGGGGAAGTCAGATTAAGACCTGGCATTTTACCAAGCCCAATCCTCTCTTTAATTATAGAGGGGTGTAGTTTGGTTAATAATTATAGAATTCTCAATTTAGCAAGAAAGCAGGATAGAACAAAAACTGATCTCAGCCAAATTGATTGTCAAAAATGCGAGGATTTAAAAATTATTCATTCATTGAGATAAAATTGAGTTATCTCATGTCACCTGCAATGCTACATTGGAAGTGCCTCCTGCACTTTCTTCTCTTACATTAAATTTGATTTGTAAAGTAGCTATAAAGGCAAAGTCTGGACAGAATCAAAGCTATAATATTTTCTTTATAAGTTTTCTTTATAATAAAGATGACCCACATTGTATCAATTAGAAAGTAAGACATAATAATTTACTGTTAGCCTCTTCTGTGCTAATTCTAGGCATCTAAAGAAAGGGAAAGGTAAGTGTGTACAAAACTATTCAAGATATTGATTTTATTTTTCTTTTTTTCCCATCAAATTAAACACTCAATTAGATCCAGGCTCTATTTGAGAAATGAACAGCTTTAGCTAACTTAAGTTATAATTAGTCAGTAGTACCATGAGGATTGTTATTAATATCACCACTATCACATGCAATTTGTTTTATTCAAACTTTGTGATCCAAATCAGTTAATTCTTTGTAAAGCTAACCAAATTACACTTCAGGCTTCATGTTTTCATTTCAATAGTTAATACTCTTAAACTCTTTGCAATTATACTACATGGCAATACATTTGTTAAGCTACATTAAACCTGAATTCTGTATCTAGTTCAATGATTGCTAAGTGTACAGCTTTAAAAAGTAGCAAAGTTGTATTTAAATAGGAATATACTCATATACTCATTTGTACTTATAGTATTTTTAAGAAACGTATTAATGATTGCAGGGAAGGTAGTATATAACTTTAAATTTTTATTTAAGTTTGAATATTATCTTCCTTTCATAAGAATTATGTTACATTACTGCCTATGTAACATACATGTATACAAGGAAGGATCCTTTTAAAAAGATATTAAATCTGAAGGCAGAAAGAGATCTTTTATTTTCTTGAAATCTTGTGGAATATTTAGGGATAGGGTATTAGGGAAAGGATGCAACTTTGCTAATACCCAATTGGATTTTATGACAACACGTTTTTCCCCCTCCCTTGCTGACGCACAAACTTCTCCCTGCTATTCCTCCTCAAAGTCCCCTAAAGACTTCATATTTCATTAGGGTTATTGGAAATGCTTATAATATGATTCATAATGGGTCCTATATGACTTGCCCATATTCACTTGATTAAAGTGACATTTCAGTTCTTGAGGGTATGTTATCCTTTCTCATTTTCAAATGCTTAGATCTTCTGGCTCAAATACTCTTTCCTGCCTCTGCGACAAGAACATTCTTATATATTGTTTAGAGGTGAGCTTTATTTAATTTGTCAGTACTTTTGTGTGTCCTTTTCTGAATTCTTATCCTCTTCTTTCCTGCCACTTTGCACACAGAAATGAAAGAGCAATGAAAATTACTTAGTATTCATAACATATAAGTAATTCATATAATTCAGCAGACAAAGAACTGATTATAAAATGGGCAAAAGACATGAATAGAAATTTTCCAAAGAAGACATAAATATGGCCAACAGGTACATTTTTAAATTGTTTGACATCACTAATCACCATGGAAATGCAAATTAAAACCTCAATGAGATATTGCCTCCATCTGTTAGAATGGCTACAATAAAAAAAAGAGAGATAACAGTGTTGGCAGAGTGTGGAGGAGAGGGAACCCTTGTATATAGTTGATGGGAATATAAATTGGTACAGTCATTATGGGAAACAGTATGGAGATTTCCAAAAAAATTAAAAGTAGAACTACCATATGACCCAGAAATTCCTCTATTGGTTATTTACATATCCTAAATAAATGAAATCAGCACTTCCTAGAGATACCTGTGCTACCATGTACTTTGCAGCATTGCTTATAATAGCCAAAATATGACAACAACCTAAATGTCCATTGATAGATTACTAGAGAAAAAATTTTAAGATATATTTGTATACGTGTGTGTATATGGGTATGTGTGTATTTATATGTATATATAATGAAATACTACTCATGCTTAAAAAAGAAGATACTGCTATTTGCAAGAGTATGGATGATCTATAATGGATAAACCAGAGTATATAATGCTAAGCAAAATAAGCCAGACACAGAAAGAAAAATACTGTATGATATCACTTATATGTAAAAAATTCAAAATTAAATACATAGAGCTAGAACAGTGGTTAACAAGAACAGGAAATGGAGAAAAATAGATCAAAATTAGGATAAGTCTAGAGATCTAATGTATAGCATGAAAACTATAGTTAATAATATTGCATTACACTGAAAGTTTTCTAAATGAGATTTTATTTATTTTTTAAATAAGTAGATTTTAGGTATTAATTACTTTACACATAGGAAAGTAAAGATACAACGTGATAGATATGTAAATTTGTTGTACCACAGTAAGAATTTCACTATGTATTAATATATGTCTATGTGAACATCATGCATACTTTAAATATTATACAAATTAATTTTAATAACTTGTTAGGCTCTTATTTTGGAGCTGCTATAGCATGCTGTATTTCTTAACATGGGTACTTACTGAAATTTATAGTAATTATTCCTCTAATGATCTGACCTCGTTGGTATTGACAATAATTATAATTTATAATTATAAAGAGGGCCAATACTTAGCTAGTTCCCAACATATTTTGAGTACCTCACACAGGGCCTTAAATGTAATAGGCGTTAAAAAGTATTTAGTAAATGGTGTTGAATAGGACTTATTCCTAAATATATGATAATTAGAGGGAATAATGCCTGGCCTAAAGGCTACTTTAAAGAGTAAAATAGACAACAACTATCATAGTGTTTGACAGTCAAAAATGTTATTTCTGTAGCTTTTATCCTTCATGAGAAAAATTATTCAGATATCTCCATTCAAGGTCAGAGATCAGTATGCTAATCTAGTTGACAGAGATCTCCCCCAAATGCCATACACCTAAGAAAAATAAAAACAGAAGTTTAATTTTTATTTGAAACACACTCAGAGCTTTGAGTCTTGGTAAGCTAAAATCAGATGATAGGGACTTCACAGTAAAAAATAAAATGTCTCAGATTGATTTTTACACATTACTGTGTATAGTTCCAGCCACTGCAATAAGATAAGAAAAAGCAATAAAAGACATTTAAAATTGAGACTGGGTATTTGAAAATACACAGTTAGAGAAGAAAAAAGGATAAAAAGATCAAAAAAGGATGAAGACAGCCTACAAAATATGGAAAATTACATTAACAGAGCAAATCTAAGAATTATTTGGGTTCAAGGAGCTGGGCAAAAGTAAGGGAGTAGAGTGCTTACTCAAGGAAATAATAACAAAATTTTTCCAACACTTACAAAAGATATAAATATCTAGGTACATAAAAATCTTTGAACAACGTACTGGTTCAACTCAAATGACATTACCCCAAGGCATATAATAATCAAACTCTCATAGGTCATAGACAAAGAGGATTGGAGAAGCAGCAAGAGATAAAACTAATCACCTATTCCTGTTAGAATGACTTTTATTAAAAGTCCAGAAACAATAAATGCTGGCATGGATTCAGAAAGAAAGGAACACTTATACACTGTTGGTAAGACTGCAAATTAGTATAAAGATGTGGAATTGGGGGGTGGCTCTTATGGCTCAAAGAAGTAGGGTGCTAGACCCATATGCCAGAGGTGGCTGGTTCAAACGCAGCCCCGGCCAAAACTGCAAAAAAAAAAAAAGAAAAAATGTGGAATTGACCCAAGTATTCTTCAATTCATGAGTGAATTAACAACATGTGGTATATGTATGCCATGGGCTACTACTCAGCCATAAAAAAAGGATGAATTAATGCCTGTTGCAGTAATTTGGATGAAATTGGAGACTATTATCTTAAGTGAAGTATCTAATGGAAAACAAACTTCACATGTACTTGCTATTGAATTAGAAATAATTGATCAGAACACATCTTCACAGAGGAAAGTAAAATTCAGTTGAAATGAAGACAGGGGAGGAGAGGAGGGAATGGGTGAAAACTACCTTATGAGTACAATGAACACTATTAGGGTGATGGGCATACTTATAGCCATGATTCAAGCATTGCAAAAGCAACCCCTGTAGCCAAAATCATGTGTAGTACCTTAATATTTTGAAATAAAAAATAAAATTAAGTACCTTAAATATATATATATATATATATATATACTCCAATTCATCTGGCAACAGCCTTCTCCAGAGAAAGCATATACACCAAGAGTGAGTGGAATGGGATGTTCAAAGTATTTAAAGAACAAACCTGCCATCCAAAAGTATTTTACCCAGTAAAATTATAATTCAAATATGAAGGAAAGATAAAAATCTTTCACAAGCAAAAGTTGAAAGAATTGAATACCATCAGACTTATCTTTTAAGAAATGCTGAAGAGAGTCCTTTCATCTGAAAGACAAATGACAGTAATGTGGAAAGAAAATTTCTAAAGGTATAAAACCCACTGCTAAAATTAATTACACAGACAAATCTAAAATACTCTATTATTTGTGGTTCAATTCACTTATAACTCTAGTATAAATCCCCAAAGACAAATTTACCACAAATAATAATAGCTATAACAATCTGTTAGATATAGATAATATAAAAATATGATTATTGAGAGAACCAAAGTTCAAAATGTAGAATGATTGGAGTTAATGTACAGAATTTTATGTTTTTGCTTTTGCTTATATTCTTTTATCTATAATCCAAGATAATTTGTCATCTCTTTAACTTATTATATGTGGAAGATGTTTTGTATAGGCCTCATGGTAACCACAGTGGAAAAAAAAATATATAAGAATCACTAATAATAAAATGAAACAAATAAAACATACTACCAAAGCTAATCACTTAGCCACAAATGGGAATCGTGAAAAAGGAAGAAGTCTCAAAACAACCAGAAAAGAAGAAATAAAATGGCAATGGTATGTCTTATCAATAATAATACTGACTATAAGTGGCCTTAGTTCCTCAATTTAAAGCCATAGTAGATAAAGAAACTAGACCCAATTCTATGCTGCCTCTTATAAATTAATTTCACTTTTAAGAAAAACTAAAAGAAAGTGAAGGGGTAGAAAAAGATATTTCATGCAACAGAACACCCTCCACTAAAAAGAAAGAAAAATAAATAAAAATAGGAGTACCTATACTTATATGAAACAAAACAGACTTAAAATCAAGGACTGGAAAAAAAAAAAAAGAAAAAGTCACTATATAATGATAAATGGGTCAATTCAGCAAGAGGCTATAACAATTTTAAATATCTATGACCCAAAACTGGACATCTCAAATATATAAATTAAACATTAATAGATCTAAATGGAGAGAGAGACTACAATATAGTAATAGTGGGGGACTTTAACATCCTACTATCTCAGAGATAGATTACTCCTATGAAAATTTTTTAAAAAAGCAAATAATGTTAAAGTACACATCAGATCTAAAATGTCTAACTACAATTTAGAGAACATTTCATCCAACTAGTGCTATATCCATATCCTTTTTATCAGCACATGTAATACTCTTCAGAATAGACAATATCTTAGGCCATAAAACAAGTCTGACCAAATTCAAAATAATGAAAATCATGTTAAGTACCTTTACTGATCACAGTGAAATAAAACTAGAAATCAATCACAATTGGAATCTTCAAAAAGATACAACACATGAATTAAACTATATGCTTCTAACAACCAGTGGAAACAAAGAAAAAATAATGGATATTTTAAAAGTATCTTAAATCAAACAAAAATGGAATATAAGACAAAATATACCAAAATCTATGAGATATGGCAAAAGCAGTACTAAAAGGAAACTTATAGCAATAAGAAAACTATGTCAAAAAAGGAGAAAGACTTCAAATAAACAATCTAACAATATAACTTCAAGAAACTAAAAAAACAGGAACAAACCAACCTTGACATAAATAGAAGAAAATAAACAAAAAAAATTAGAGAGGAATAAAATAAAATTGAGACTAAAAACATACAAAAGATCAATACAATAAAAAGTTTGGTCTCTTGAAAAGATAAAATTAACAAACCTTTAACTAACAACAACAACAAAGAGAACCTTAGAAAGATCAAACATGAAAAAAGAGACATAATAACTGAGACTTCAGAAATACAAAGAATTAGTAGAGACTATTATGAACAACTATATTTCATCAAATGGAAAAACGTAAAAAAAAAGGACAAATTCCCATATACATATGACCTATGAAAATTTAATGAAGAAATGGACAATCCCAATAAGCCAATAATAAATAATGAGATCTAAGTCATGATAAAAATTTCCTTATCACTGAAATGCCCAGGACCTGATGCGTTCACTGCTAAATTCCATGAAATATTAAAGAAGTAATATTGATCCTCAAACTCTTAGAAAAAACAAATTAAATAAGAGGGAACACTTTAAAACTCATCTTGTGAAGGCAGTATGACCTTGATTTTGTGCTATCTGAACCAGACAAGAACACAACAAAAGAAAACTACAGGCCATTATCATTGATGAACACACAGGGGTCTGACAATTAGGTTTGCAAACCCATCCTAGAAAGGTGCTACATAACCTGTGACTATCACTACAGTCACCTTTGAAGTACTCCTCTTGGGATGCTAGTCACTGATGCCAGTGCCCAGTTCACCTTTCAGAGCAATTGTGGAACTCATTTTTCTGGAATGACCATCTGAGCTGCCATGGTAAGGCACACAAAAAACATGCAAGAATAATAATGAACACCACTCATAAAGGCACTGCCACATGTTGACACAAACACTGCTATGACACACTAATGTACCTAGATTATGACACCTAACCAAGTTGTAAACACATGGTTTCAACTTCATGAACTTAAATGTGAGACCTTGCACAACACCATTTCTGACGGTCATTTCAGAAAAAGAGTTTCAGAATTGCTGAAGGGTGGACTAGGCACTGGAGTCAGTACAAGGCTTCCCAAGGGGAGGACTTCAAAGATGAACATACCATAGTGATATTCAGTAATGGTGTATGTAGTACTCTTTCTAGGCTGAGTTTGTGAACTTCATTGTCATGCCCCCTTATACATGCAAAAATCCTCAATAAGATATTAGCAAATTTAATTCAGTAGTACTTTCATGAGAAAGTACATCTTTGAAAGATCTTACCATGATTAAGTGGGACTTATCCCAGGGATGCAAGAATGGTTCAATATAACACAAATAAATAAATAGGATATACATAATTAACAAAATCAAGAACAAAAGCCAAATGATTATTTCAATACAAGCTCAAAAGATATTTGGTAAAATAAACATCTTATTATGATTCCTTTATGAACCAGTCCTTCATTAAAATGGGTATAGAGGGAATATACCTCAAAATAATAAAGGCCATGTATAACAAGCCCATGGCTAACATCATACTGATGGGCAAAAGTCGAAGGCCTTTCCTCTGAGGACCAAAGCTTGACAAAGTTGCTTATTTTTACCACCATAATTCAACATAATACTTGACACCCTGGCCAGAGCAAGTAGGCAAGAAAAAGCAATGTAGCACATTCAAATTCGAAAGGCTAATTGGAAGTTGAATTAGCCTTGTTTGTAAGTGACATAGTCTACTTACTATAAAAATCTAAAGAATCCACCAAAAAGTTGTTACAGCTGATAAATGCATTCCGTAAAGTTGCAGGATACAAATTCAATGTACAAATACCATTAGCATTTACATACACGGAGAGGAGACAATTTGAAAAAGAAATAAAAAACTTAATCTCATTTAAAATGGCTATGGAAAATACAAAAAACCTAAGAATCAATCAACTAAAAAAGTGAAATATCTATTAAAAAAACCCATAACTACCTCTAATGAAAAATGTAGAAAAGAACAACAAAAATAAAAAGAGAGTCCATGCCCACAGATTGGAAGAATTAATATTGTTAAAATGACAAGACTACTCAAAACAATTTACAGATTCTATTCAATCCTTACCAAAACATCAATGGCATTTTTTCACAAAATTAGAAAAAAAAAATTCTACAATTTATGTAAGACCTCAAGTAGCCAAAGCAATCCTAACCTAAAAGAGCAAAATCAAGGGCAACATACTGCCTGACTTCAAGTTGTACTGTAAAGCTACAATAACCAAAACAACATGGTATGGGCATAAAAACAGACGTAAAGAAAATGAAACAGAATAGAGGACCCAGATGTCAATCCATGCATTTACAACCAAGTCATCTTTGACAAAGGTGCCAAGAACACACAATGGGGAAAAGATAGTCTTTTCAATAAACGATGCTGGGAAAACTGGATAACCATATGCAGAAGACCCCTACCTCCCACCATATAGAAAAATCAAATCAAAATGGACTAAAAATTAAAGACAAGACATGAAACTATGAAACGGCCAGAAGAAAATTTCATGGCATTGATTTGGGCAGTTATTTCTTTAGTGATATCTCAAAAAGCACAGGCAGCCAAAGCAAAAATAGATAACAGAATACACTAAGATAACAAGCTTCTGATAGCAAAGGAAACAATCAACAAGGTAAAGAGACAGACAGAAAATGGGAGAAAGTATTTGCAAACTACCCACCTGACAAGAAATTAGTAAGCAGAACACAGAAAGACCTCAAATGACTTAATAGGAAAATACCAGGTGTCACCTATAGCTCAGTCAGTAGGGTGCCGGCCACATACACCAAGGCTGGCAGGTTTGAATCTGGCTCCGGCCTGCTAAAACAACAATGACAACTGCAACAACAAAAAAATAGCTGGGCGTTGTGGAGGGCACCTGTACTCCCATATACATGGGGGCTGAAGCAAGAGAATTGCTTAAGCCCAAAAGTTTACGGTTGCTGTGAACTATGATGCCACAGCACTCTGCCCAAGGCAACAACTTGAGACTTTGTTTCAAAAAAAATCAAAATACCAAATAATCTGATTTAAAAATGGGCAAAATATTTGAATATTAATTTCTCAAAAGAAGACACATAAATGGTCAACAAGTATATGGAAAACTGCCTAATACCATTAAATAATCAGAAAATGCAAATACTGTAACGAAATATCTACCCCAGTTAAAATGACTTGTATTATGAAGACAGGTGATAACAGATGCTGGAGAAGATGTGAAGAATGGAGAACCCTCTTCCACTGTTAGTGGGAATGTAAATTAGTACAGCCACTGGAAAGAACAGTGTGGAGGTTTCTAAAAAACCTAAAAAAAGAAGTACCATTCAACCCAGCAACTGCACCACTGGTGTATATGCAAAAGAAAGGAACTCAATATATCATAGTGATACTTGCCGCTTGCAATAGCCAAAATATGCAATTAAGTTAAGTGATGAATAAAGACAATGTGGTATAACACAAAAGGGAGTATTATTCAGCCATAAAAAGAATGAAATCCTGTTATTTGTACAAATATGGATGAAACTACAGGCTTTTATCTTAGGTGAAATAAGCTAGGCACAGATAGACAAATATGGCATGTTCACTCACACGTGGGGGCTGTAAAAAGCAGACCTCATAAAGATACACTGTCATTGACCAGAGACCAGGGAGGGAGGGAGAGAGGAATTACAAAGAAAAATATGAAAATAAATGTATTTATTACCATTGACTTATATGCTTAATAAAAGTTAAAAGTAGCAAATTACATATCATATTGTATCTCAATTTAAAAGTTTCAATATGCAAAAAAACCCCACTGTTCTAGCTAGATAATTTTTTAAAATGAGGCTTATTCTCTTATCAACTTCTTATTCTGATAAACTCACATCTACAGAAAATTAGAATAATGTTTATAACAAATATTCACAGGTCCTTCACAGATCTTCACTGATTGTTAACATTTTGTGAGATTTTGTTGTAGTCTTTGTGTGTATGTATATATCTGTCTATCCATATATAAATTTTATTTTTGCTGAAACATTTAAAGCTCCATGGCAGCCATTATAATGCTCTCCTCCTAAACACTTCAGTTATGTATCACCTAAGGGCAACTTGAAAGGAGGATGCATCTTCTGAGGGATTGGTAATAAGAGAAGAAAGTAAACTGTAAACTAGAGGTCCTAAGAAATGAAAGAGAACCCCAATGGAATGAATATCAAATACAATCCAAGGAAATTTTCTAGAATTAATAGTGGAACCTATATATTGAAATTGACATAAGGGAAAACTAACAAAAACTAGCAATTCTAAGACATATCCCAGTGAAGCAACTAAAATTTCAAGATAAACAACAAAGCTTCAGAACTCCCAGCCAAAAAGACAATCCATTACAAAGCAAAGAGAATTTTGCCATTATTAGAGTTCACAGCAATAACATAGATAGCCAAACAACAATGAAGCATTTTTTAAAAAAAATCAAGGAAAGAGTGTGATTCAAGATTTTCGTATTCAGTCAAGCTATCTTGCATGTATCAGAATTATGAAGAAAAAGCAAACAATTTTAAACATGCACAGATTTGGGGTTGGTATGTTATGTATGTGTTTCTTTCTTTTCTTTTTTTTTTTAAATGGAGGAAATTTTAAGTGCATTAGATAAAAGAGGAAAATGAATATTTATTACATATTCAGTTATTATTTCTTACAAACTAGATGCACACATTTTTGAGTTAGGTCTAATTACCTTTATTTTACAATAAAATAATGCTATTCAGAGAAATTGACCAATATTCCTCAGTATGTGTCAAAACTAGGATTCAACTTCTATTTATTTTCAATCTAAAACTTTGATTACTCTTACATCTCATGCTCACTGTGGATCTCCATATTCATTGCTTGCTTTATGAGGTGCCACTATGGTTTTATATGGTTGTTGTTTTTAATTAACAGAGATTCTGTTAATTAAATGATTCTACTTACTCCTCTTATTTAATGGGTTTTTCTCTAACTAGTAGAACTATCCATAATCTTGCTCAGCTCATGTGTAGTTTCACTATTTTTGAAGTAGCTTGAGCACAGAACACTGGAGAAAGCACACTGAGATTTAATTAAAGGTTTGAAAACAATCAGTTTGAAAATACAATGGTTTTACAGGCTCCAATTTTCTCCCTCAGAACCAATCACATCTGATAATAAAGATAAGCACTGAAAATCCCAAAACTTAGCTTTCAAATGTATATTGCATTTGTTTTTGAATGGACGTAAAAGAAGCAACTCTTTTAATAGAAGCACTATCCCCAAGAGGAAATTAGCAGAACATACTAGATTACCAATTTTAATAAACTGGTATTAGCATTATCACTTTTGAGCAGAGGACAGGGAGATCATTTGGCACTGTTTCTGAGACTCTATATTGTCTTATCAGCTTCTGGGACAAACCACTCTCTGGTATCTCCTGCTCATGTTAATTAGTTTATAGACTACCAGCCATGCGTCTACACAGAAGACAACAGAGCTATTCAAAAACGTTCCTTTTTCTCATGAAAATCAAATATAAGCAAATCTCATTCAGTGTAGTCACTAATGCAGGGAAACATAATGATGTCTGGCTGCCAGAAGACAAGAGAAATATACTACCTAATTAAATCCCACACACAGTTGAAAGTCTATATAAATCTGTCTATCTTCAGAGTTTTCGAAGAAGTCTTACCTTACTAATCAAAAAAAATAGTAGAACACAAATTCTGAGATGTAGAATTGGAATGTGTTAAAATGTTATACTTTCAGTCTCTGTACGAGTGACACCGTAGCAGGACCCAGCATGGTCAGCAGTTTTAGCTAACCTGTCATTTCCACTGCCAATCAAATGTTTTAGGACTAAGGCATTTTAATTTTAACTAAGGCATTTTAATTTTCACCATTCTGAAACTCAACAGAAATTTTCAAGCAAAGTATATTTTGAAAAAAAAAAAAGATTATCTTTGGCTCATAGAAGATCTTAAAATATGGCAGTGGAGGTCTTTTTATAATATCAGATCCCTGAAACAAAGAACACAATTTTAAGTGATTTGGGCAATACACTTAGTCCTTTTATTTGAATTATACTATTTACAGCATTACATTCTCCTTTGGTTTTGACATCAAACTCACCTTAAGACAGGGGAATTTGAAAGAACTGTGGTACCAACATCACAGTTTTAAGAATAAAAAGATGTAACATAGAGGTAGGTGCCCAGAGTAGTGTCTGGCCGTTCATAGCATTTCATTCGTATGAGCTTTTTATCTTTGCTTATGAAAAAATGGAATGCCATTGCTTAAACTTATTTTTAAAGGGAAAGACAATAGAGTGAACTTATATTTCAAATTTAATGCATAATCCAAATTTAATGCATAATGTCATCAGCATGAATCAGATAAAAGATTAAAAACAATACCTGGAGTGCAGTTCTCGATTTGGGTTTCTCTCTGTTGAATTTTAATTCCATTCTAAGATTCTTGTTCAGATAGAAGGTAAGCTGAAAAAATATTGACATAACTAAGGAGAAGCAAATTCCAATAAACTGGACACTAACTTTTAGTCATTCTTTGAATAAAACTATTAATTTTATTTATTAAAAAAGTAGTAGCATTACTAAAATGACTTAGGATAGTTTTCTTCCTGTGAAATAACCAGCAAATGTTAGTGAATAGTTAACAAAAGGAATCACTTGTAAAAGCCAATGCCATAAAAAGGAGCCATAATTTCCCAGGATGTAAATTTCTGTAGTAGTTCAAGGAATTTGGATTAACTCTTTCACCTCATTATGGTACAGCTCTACTTGGAAAAGTATCAACTTAGTAGCTGGTACCCTGCCCAATCATGGTGTGTGTGCCTTGCAGAGGTATATTCAATAAGTGGTGTAGGTTCTGGAAGAGCTTAATTCAGGGTTCCTAAACAGATTAGTTTACAGGATGGTTTTAACCCATTGTCATTTTCTTACTAGATATAGAAAGGAGGATGTATTATTTTTCTGGGGTCTCAGACCAGAAGGAAAGTGAAGACAACATGACTCTTCTAGAATCAGCTGCTACTGCTGAAACTTGACCTCAGAGTAGCGGAAGGTAAATTTATTGACTTTTTGGTGGAAAAATCAGGAAATTTAATCATCTGCCATGAGTCACCCATTATCAATGCAAAATCAACCAGGGTTATTCTATTTTCACATCTCAAAAGAGCTGACCATGAGCAAACTACCAATGTCAGTGACTGTGCCTGTGACCTCAAAGTGGAAACAAAAGCAAGTCAAGGAACATAAACTCAAGACCTTATTTTGCCTCAGTTTATTTGAGTATTTTTAACCCAAGGATTAATGTGTAAAAACATTACTGGTTATTCGTGATTCTTTCCTTCTAATTAGATGGAATTTTGTATTGGGTAGGATGATGGAGGAGAATGTATCAGGAACTGTCTTAATTCTTTGAATTCCAGAAGATATTAAAATAAGCACCTAAAAGGTAAGAATGAAAATATTAATGAATTGAGTGCTTTGCCCAAATACTACCAAGAAAGTGACAATGAGTGATGATTTAACTTCAAGTCAGGTAGTCATGTTAATAGCCTATACCTATAGCCATGGATGAACGGTGTAAATAGAGATCAGAAAAGTAAACTACAAAACCTTTTGAAGGAGGATGGGGAGAAGGGCATGGATAAATTCCCTCCAAACCGAACACTACATGCATATACTGCATACTTTCCAGGTGAATGACACACCTATAACTCTGATTTTAACCTCACAAAAGCAAACTAACCAAAATTTATGTGCTCCATAATATTATAAAATTAAAAGAAAAATCTTTCAAAACATTTATGGACCACATCAACTCTTTCCCAATCATAAAGATGGAAATATGTCAAATATATCAAATTAGATAAATATAGAAATATATCGAAGTAAATAAGAGTATGATTGGGTGAGGAAGCGGAAAAGGGAGTTTCATACAGACATTTTTTTTTTTATAAAATGCATTTACTATCCTCCTAAAACCAATTACTATGTCTTCATATTTTACAGAAAATAGTAGAGTCTATCTTTGTTACGTTGCCAGCCTACTCTGTAGACCGCTTTTATGCAACATTATACAAAACTTTTTAAAAGAGAATTTCGTATTTAAATTAAACCTACAAATACAGTTCATGAAATTATAGTGCTGGTGGAATTTTATCATTTCCCTTTTAGAAATTTAAATGAGCTATAAGGAGTTCTCACAAGAGCATCGAGGAGACATTTAAACATTAAATAACTCATTTTGAATCTGGTCTCTGGTTTAGCACACTGACTAACCCTGACAGTTCAGAAGGTGGATTTTGTTTAATTTCCCTGGCCTCCTGTTTACTTATTTTTCTTTATTTGGTCTGGTAATATTTTAGTGAAGATTTATTTTCAAGCAATCCTGGTCCTTGTTGTTGCTTTGCAATATTTGAAAAAGTGACTAGAGGAACTTTAATGCTCTCTTGTTCATCAGTGTGAATCAGATAAAAGATTAAAAACAAGACCTGGAATGCAGTTCTCAACTTGGGCTTCTCTCTGTTGAATTTTAATTCTATGTTAAGATTCTTGTTCAGACAGAAAGTAAATAAATAAATAAGCTCATGGATTTCACTGTTATCAGTAATCAGTGTCACTGGGGATGCAGTACTTTTAAGCCAAATTATTATCAGTGTTTTATGTGATTGCATTAGGGAATCTGGGCCCCTGTATCCTTTTCCAAGATCAGCTCCACCTATTTACCACTCAAAGGCTTTGAACGTTAACAGTAGAAGCAAGTAGCAAGGTCGGTGAGTAGTCTCAATAGACCATTGGTTGCCAAGGATATGACATGGCACGGTTTGCCTTCTCAGACCTTTGAAACGTTTTACCCAGTGGCAGCGTTTTCTACCTCCTCCAATTCTGTTTTGTCTTCTATTTTGTCAAAACAATGGACATTAGGATCAAGACGTAGGTCATGGGATGTGGAAACTTCTGTGTCCTTTGATCTATCAGCGCCAAAGTGTGGAAGAATTTGTGAAGTGGCTGTACTTATGCCTCGCCTGGCTGGGGAAGAAAGCAGTGAGGTCCTAACACCTGTCAAGGAAATTACAAGTGCTAACAATTTTTGGGGTTGGGAGCATTAAGGAGAAACGATTATGCACATTTTTGTTCAAATTTAATGATACCGCAAGTTTCTGGATCCTTGTCAGATCAATGGCCTATGATAAAAACTGAAGCACCTAGCTTTTAAGAGTTAAGACATTCCGATTTTAAACTTGTTGACTGACTCATGGAAAAAGAATGCAAAACAAAGAATATTGGTTTCTTAGAGGCATCTTTGTACGGCAAGTGTTCTGCTTGGGACAGACCAGCAAGTGACTCAGGTGCTGAGGGCAGGTGCTGCATGCTTTATTCAGCTCAGGGCAGCTGGCTGGTGAACCACATGGAAAGTCCGGCCTCATTCAGCTCCTGGTGGCTAGCAAGCTGAGTTAGATAGAGGTCCACAGTCTATAATTTGCACAAGTGAAAGGTCCTATATACCTTTATCCCAGGGGGAACACAGAGGCAAGGTACCAACCAGCAGTCACGGAAGCATGACATCACTGTGCACAGTTACACCTATCTTGGGAAACACAGCAACTTCTGGCAGCACTGTGGGTGAGACAGCCCGGGTTTAAGTGGCCCTATAGTATCTCATAAATTTTACTACAAAAGCTTAATTTTTAAAAGAGCACTATTCAATGCTTATAGCCTTTATTCTAGTTTGTGCTATCAAAATCTTGCTTTTTATATGCAAGATTGAATTAGTCAAAAAGCTTACAAATATTTATTGTTTCTCCTCAGATATTGCAGATATAGATATGAATAAAAGAAGCACAACACTCTCCTTTCAGGGAACTTATAACTTAGAAAGGACTGAATCTATACACCAAGGGTACGTGTGTGATAGAGCCACGATGTCATGAAATTAGGCAGTTGCAGAAATAATTGTGTTTAGGGGGAAAGTATCAGGGAAATGTTCTCTAAAGAAGTGGCTTTTCAAAAACGACGATTAAAACTGGAGGAGGTGGTAGTCCCTGTGGTAGTGGTAGTGGTAGTGCCTGTAGTCCCCAATATGTGGGGAGGCTGAGGTGGGAGGATCGCTTGAGCCTAGAAGTTTGAGGCCAGCCTGGGCCACATAGCAAGACTCTGTCTCTAGAAAAAAAATGAAGTTTAAAATACTAGTTATACAAAAAAATAGTTTTGAAGAGTATCTCAATCATAGGAAATATCATGCACAAAGACCTCCAGATAGAGAGGAACTTGTCACATAGGAAAAAATTAAGCAAATCAGTTGGGAATGAGGCATAATAAGGGATGGGGAGGCTGCCTGTATAGGAAGCTAGAGATAAAAGCAGAGGTCAGTTTGTTTAGGACTCTGTAGATTATGCTAAGGAGCTGAGTTTGATTCTAAGATGATGGTTAACCTCTCAGAGGTTTAAGCATGTATATTTTAAGACAACCTTTATGTGCTATCAGATCTGAGCAGTACTGGGAACCAGTTCTTGTACTAGTGGTTTGAGTACCAGGTAAATTTTGAGATGGTCTCTAATCTTCAAGGAGCTCACTACCTTAAAAGGGAAAGAGTTAAGAAAATCTCTCATTACACCAAGAGTTACAGGGTCTCACAGAAGCAACCCAGAAAAAGGTCTTTAACTCACACTTTAGGTTGGTGTCAAGGGTGTTCCTAAAAAGAAATAGTATTTAACTCAGGTCTGGAAGACCTTGTGGGAGTTAGCTAAATGCTCCAAGGGTCAGGAGAACCTTCCAGATAAAGGGAAAAACATGCCTAAAAAGCTGTTTGACCCCTGAAAGAACTGCCTATAACTGGAGAAAAGGGTCTGGGTAGGAGGGAGGTGAGAAGTGTGGCTGGAAAGGTTTATGTAGCCGACCTTCGTCTTGTTACGGAATGAGGGAGGTTACGGAACTGTGTGTTGTATCACCTACCACTTTTTAGTGAATGTTCATCGAAGAGGATTTCAAAGTTTGGCTTTGCACAGAAAAAGAACTATTAAGTGGTCCAGTTCTCAGGAATACAAATTACTGCCTTAACCATTTCTGTCACTTTTCAAAAGTCTACAGAATTTATACCTATTCAACAAAATGTTAATTTATGCTTCAGGAAAAAGAACAGAGGAATATATATCTTAAGGAGCTCTCTTTTTCCTTTTGGAACTGGTTTTGCATTAACCTAAAAAATGAAATAAATTTTCAAGAAAGACATCAAATTCTCAACAGAGAGGAAGAAAAAGGTTCCTATTTATCATGTTCCTGCAATAGCAGCTGAGTGATGTATTGTGATTACAACTTTTTTTTTTTTTAATTGGCAGGCTTTTGCGATGCTGTGGGAATTGGTGACAAGATGATGGATCAGTTTCTCCATATTGGCTGGTTGATCCAACAAATCTAAAGTAGATATTGACATTTGTCATTCAGCACTGGAGCCCTACAGACTCCTCTGCTGATTAGTCAAACATTTCACCTCCCTTTAATTAATGTTTTAGGAGCAGAGCTTCACAGAGATGCTCCAGGGAGCAAAGTTTTATAATAAAATTGAAAAGAAGAGTTACATAGTACCGTTTAGAAAAGAAGTGAGCATAGGGGAAAAGGAAGAAATCAATGACAATGTTTGAACAGCTTAACCCCGATGGCCCTTGTATGTTAATAGATTATTTATGCAACACTTTGCCAGTGAGGAAAAATTAGTATGATTAGCATTTTCTGTTTATTGAGTGCTCATCACAAATTGGGAAAATGTTTGCATGTATTTTTTTTTATTACCTTGAAAAATCATTGACAAGAAAGGGCAGGACAAGAATTCACCCTCTCCAATAAACTCAAAAGAATTTTATCCTAAAGAAAAAAAAAGTATAAATGAACAAAAATATATTTCTCACTGTGTTGTGAAGAAAAGGGAAACTATTCATTCCCGGAAAAAAGCCTTTTAAAATAGGTGGTTAGAAAGAAGCTTTGAAGTTTGACACGAGTCTAATCTCATTCTTTAGTTAATAGCCAAGGATTTTCAAAGCGTCTTTATGATGTTGGCAGAATTTTTCACTTCTTCTGTGTCTGCCCCCAACCCTAATCATTTCGAAGTCTCCTTCCCCATACAATTTCAATTATGCCATGTTTTGGAAGAGAGCTGTAAGGTAACCCTGTAACACAGACAGTGAAATAGAGAAGTTTAGAGGACATCCAGGAAGTGTTTATATTTCTGCTTTAAGAAACTTAAAAATTTACAGATATAGGTTAGGTATTATTGAAGGGAAATGAATGTTGGGCTCTAAGCCTTATGAATAACAAATCTACAAAGATCCTGTTTCATTTAGAACCCGAGGAGAAGGGGCCAAATGCAGGATCCCAGACCTGGGAGGGATTTCTATTTGTCCTATCTTGGTTCTTAAGAAACTGAACAAAATGTAAACTATGGAGAAACACAGATTTTGATTTGAATTTCAGGTGCCTTAATCTCCAATTAGCAACCCTGGGCATGATTTAGAAAAGTGAAGCACCCTAGGATATTGTAAAATTAAAAAAAAAAAAATCTCTCTTTCTCACCCCTCCCCCTTGCCCCAGCTCCCCACTCCTCCCCCTTTCCCCCCATCCCCACCCTCCCCACCTACCTAAACACGTAATAAAAGCCCTTCCCTTCCCTGTCCTATCTCCTAGTCATCTTATTCTTCTATTGATTGTTTAATAAAACTGGCAGAGCAGAACAAGATTATAATGCTTCCTACTGTAGCTAATTAGCCTCTAACTTTTGAGAAATATAACTAAATTCTTCATTCTTATTGAAATAATCACTGGAGTCAGTGAAAGATTACGGATTTGGAAGGCACACTGTTGAACTATTACTGCTTAAGTTTCACATGACTTATAAAATGGGAGCGTTACCTATTAGGAAAGTATTTGGAAGATTTTTTTGGTGGTATAAAATCACATTTACTTCCTAGGGAAGAATCACATGTCTCCTCTAATTCTAGAATATGCTCTTCTGAAATGTGGTCCTGATCACCAAAATGAATTCAAACGTTTGCCATCTGTGGTTCTCTGAGGTTAAAGTGGAAAGTGCCCCAACAAAATTATGCTTTAAAACTAACTCAGAAAGAAAAGGCATTATGAACAAACATTTACACATAGATCTCATTGTTTCAAATACCCTGAAAAGAGCTCTAAAAATAAATTGTATTTAATATATGTAAATTTAATCTTTACTTTATCAAATATACATGTGCACATATACTATGTTTTAAAAAGCCAAATGCAATTACAAAGTTTCTGTTAACAGTTACCAAAAATGACACCACTTCTAAGGACTTCTGCTTTCAACATTTTTTATTATTTTCCATTCTTCCTATGTATAATACTAAATAATATCACAGTAGTGCTATTTTTTTGATTTTCAATTTTAGCCATTACTTGTTAATTTTCTACTACAAAGAACCAGAATGTAGAGTTTTAATACACTATACACATTCCCCTTTTCCTAGCTTAACAAAACAAATGTATCATACTTTTTAGCTAAATCAATATTCAGTGTTTGCTTCATTTTATCTATGGGAATCTTATACACAGAGAAGCTATAATGTATATTATGATTTATATGTACAGTACATACATATATGAAGCATCATTTTATTTTCCCTGAAGTTAACTATGGTCTTCACACACAAACACATTACATACTGACCACTGCTCTCGCAACTCTATCACTTACCTATCTTTCAAGACCCATTTTAAATAGATTAAAGAGCTTATTCTTGACATTGGACCTTGCAGGTGTGACTTTTAAAACAAAAACAACAATAACAAAAGACTATCTGGATATATATTAATATATTTAGTATCATACTTCACCATGATGGCATCAAATTCAGTCTTGGGGTTAGTGTTGTGTAAGCCATTTTCTGTTGCTATAACAGAATGCCCAAGATGGGGTAATTTAAAAATAAAATAGATTTATCTTGGCTTGCAGTCCTGGAGACTGGTAAATCCAAGATCTAGGGGTTGCACCTGGTTAGCTTCTGGTGCAGGCTTTGTGATATGTGATAAGGTGGTGGAAAAGCAGGGGGGAGACAGGCATGTGTGAAAAACAAAATGGAGGTGTAACCACACCTCATGACAACTCACTCTCTCAACACCTATAATACTCTAGTCCGGTAAGAGTAAGAACCCACTCACTCCCATGAGAATGCATTAATCCCTTTATAAAGGTGGGTCCCTCATGACCCATATGCCTCTGAAAAGTCCTGCCCCCTCTCCTCACCCCTGCAGTGTGGACTGGGACTCAACATGAGTTTTGGTCGTGATGAATCTTGTTTGAAATGTAGCAACAGCTTTCCCCAATCTTGACCAAATTGTTCCTTGTTCTTCAATATGGAAAACTGAAGATGAGGTTTCGTCTTTGTTATTCATGTAGAAATCTACAGGAAGTTATCTTCAACTCTGTCCTGCATTGATGTACCTGCTTAAACTGGATGGCCACCCTAAATTTCCCAGCACAGAAAAATTGTAAAACTCCCATTCCTACTTCATTGCTTGACTGTGGCCTACTTCTTTTTGATATCTCTCATTACTTAGACTTAGGTATGAGACAAAAACTTTCTGTGGCAGGAAAAAAGGGGAGGGATTCAGAATGTGAAGGCACTAAGGGGAAGCCAGGAACTGCAACCACTAATATAGGTATTTCTTATTCATGTTCTTGCTATTCATGTGTATCCCAGCACTTAGAAGATTTAATCTGCTTCTACAAAACAAACCTACTGAAGTCTGAGGAGCACTGCTCTGTGTGGGTAACTGATGGTAAACTTGGTAGAGAGCTAAGCCTTTAAGCACCTTTCCTTATCCAAGGTCAGAGAAAGAGGTTGGGACTTGACATTAAGGGGACAAAAAGAAAAGATAGCAAAGCAGAAACAAGCCAGAGGAAAATAGATGTGTATTGTACTGGCATGATTTGGGGATGGCAAGTAGCTCAATGTGACCTTAGTGTAGAGCGTAGGTTTAGGGTAAACACTGAAAGTGTAAGCAGGGGAAAAATGATCATTTTTCCTAAAGCTTCTCTCCTTGGTTTGCAGATGGCAGCCCTCTCACTGTGTCCTCACATGACCTATCCTGGGTGCATGTGCTTACTAGTGCCTTTGTCTCTTCTTATAGGACAATAATCATATGGGTTTAGGGCCCCACTCATGGCCTCATTTGACCTTAATTATCTTTTTAAAAAGCTTTTTGAAAAATATGGTTACATTCTCAGATACTTGGGTTGAGATTTCAACATATGAAATTTGGGGCAACATAATCAGCCCGTAATAGGCCTATTTTGTACATCTTTCCATGAAAGAGTTAAATATTAATGCCAAGATAACACTCCTGAGATCCAGCAGTCATCATATATCAGGAACTCTTTCAAAGGCTTCATATATATTACGTCATTTAATCCTCACAAACAGCCTGTGAAGTAGGCACTTAAAAATTTCTCTATTGGACCATCGCTGAAAAAGAAGGTTTAGGTACCACTGTAAAAGTGGGCAGCTTTGATGGCAAGGAAACTAAGATTCAAACCCAGACAGCCTGACTGCAGCACTCAGCTTCTAATTCCCAGTTTTCTTTCCTATACACCCTTCTCTAAGCTGAGCAAAGGGATGTGTGTTTTTTGACCTCATAAGCAGTTTTGCTATCAATGTTCCCATGCAAGTCAAGATGCTAGTTCAGTGAGCATTGGCTACAAGTCCTTTCTTCCCCTGAGTCGGAGGCTTGTTGTTGAGTTTCCTTGAAAATAAGCTTACCTGAGGAGCACAACTCTCTGTGCAAGATATTTTACCCAAAGAAAAATGAATTCACTTTGGAATGGCAATGGGAGAAGAGTTATGGCAAGTTTTCTTTTGTTTTTATCATTAAAGAAAACAAAGTATGTGTAGCAGAACACAAGCTCAGAAGCAGATCAAGGAGGAGTACTTTCAGAACAAAGATAACTAGTTATTTCCTTACTCCTGTGGCTCCATTGGGTCTGTGAGTTCAATAATATTCCATAAAACCATGAAAAGTTCAGCAAGGAGCGATGTAAAGGTATGTGCTTGGGAGAAAAGATCTGAGAGAATTAATTTGTGGTTTAGAGGTAAAGATCTGTACCTCCAGGTTAGCTGTTCTATTTAAGGTTTGAAGGGAGAAACGATTAGCATTTCTTTCTATTCTAGAAGGCTATGAGATAAGACAGGAAATAAACAGAAAGAAGTATTAGTTTTCTTTTAGACAGAAATCAAAATCGAATGAGAGATAATCAAAGTCCAATTAGGATAATCCAGGCATTATTTTGGCCCAGATAAGCAGAAAATAATTTCATTGAATTATCTGGCTTAAAATGGTATGTAGTGTTAAACTTTTAAATTTATATTTCTAATAATTACAGTTTACGAATATATTTTATTTGTAATAGAGTTAGTGAAAAGAAGTATGGAATAAAAAAATATGAAGGTTCCTTTTTATTCCTTCCTATAATCTCTTCCTTCTCCAAGGAAGATCTACAATTATTAATTTCACGTATACTTCTCCATTTTTTTCTGTGCTTTATATAAGTACACATATTTACCTTTATTAACAAGAATAAACCCGTAGCCTACATTTTGTTTCACAACTACCTTTTTATGCTAGAGAATTTTTCATAAGATTGCTCAGAATCCTTTTTCTCATATATTTTAATGTGGATCGACTGTAACTTATTTAACATTCCCCTTTTGCTGGGTATTAAATCACTTCTTGTCTGTATCTTTTTTTTTCTTATTTAAAACTATGTTAAATGAACAGTTGCATGAACTTGAATCCTGGATATGCAATTAATATGCAATTGTCAACAATGTAGGACAATTTAATTTTTTGAAATAAATTGTAAGACTATCTTTTCAATGGGCTTTATTTGTGTTCTTTTCTACTTCTAACCCATGTAGCACAGTTAGAAGGACAGACTCTAAACCCATCTACCAGGATTAAAGGTTTATCTTTGCCATTCATAAATGACACGTTACCTTGGGCAAGATATTATCTTCTGTTGGCTTTAATTTTATCATCTGTGAAATGTGGATAATAAACTTTGGCTATTACTGGTAGATACCATTGTGGATACAGAAGAACATGGTGAGGTTAGAAATACATTTCTGGTTGAAACTGGGTAGATTCAACCTGTTCCTTGATAGTTATGTTGTCTAAGCTGTGACTTGATTTTTAAGCTGTAAATTAGGGCTAACAAAAATCACCAATTTTATAAGGTTGTTAAGAATATACTATACATGTATATTCTTGCCTGGTATGTACTAATAATTTTGAAAGCATTGTCTATTAGTATTATTTGTATGCACATGTTGATTTTTTCTACTTCATGACCCACCCTGGATATATTCAAACTTAAGTTGTTCTATCATGTTAATATATAGAAGATTTCTTTCTTTATGTTTTTGACTCCTGCTAAGGAGTAACTCTTTATATGTACTTGTCATGTATAGTTCTTTTTTTATAAATTACTTGCTCAAATTCTCATTCATTTTTGTTTTATTTATTTATTTATTATTGTTAGGTAAGAGTTTTAAAATATATTCTTCACACTACACTTTTGTGTGTCATATATACGTAGCACATTTCTTCTATTCTGTACTTTATCCTTTAATTTTATTTTAATTTTTGTAGTCAAACAAAGGCCTTACATTTTTATGTAGCAATTTTTTTATCTTTTCCTTTCATTGCTCTAAAAGTTGTGACTTGCTTAGGAAGGTCTTTTATACTTAAGATTACACTTTACTTTTTTCTAATGCTTTCTTGTTGCTTTCATTACTAACATAATAACTCTTTAATCCACATAGAATTTTTTTCTTATGTAATGAGATTAAATTACAACTTTATTTTTCTGCAAATTATCAATTCTCAGCAATTCATTTATTGAATACCCATTTTTCCTGACTGAACTAAAGACACACACATTTCTGGACTTGCTTTCCTTCCATTAAACCATTTTCCTATTCTTACTGTGATACCATGTTGTTTTAGTTTCAATGATTTTGTTCTATTTTCAATAAAGAAAACCTCCCCACCCCAATTCTTCTTTCAATTTTTGACATTTTGACACTGGAACCAGATTCATTTCCTACCTCCAAATCCAAAGACCTTTGTACAGAGTATCAATCAGCACTCTGGTTTGATTATCTGGTGGCAGTGTTCTTGCTGTTGTCGTTGAGGATTGCAGAAGGTTAGCAGCGAACATGGTGGCTTTGATGCAACTAGCCAATTTCTACTTCTTTATGGGCATAAAGAGAGCTCAGAAAGTGAAGGCTCACTGGAAGGTTAATTTTGCCATCCCCAACCTCTACTCTCACCATAGGAGATGAGCAGTGTGTGAGCAAGTGAAGCTCCATCTGTATTTACAGCCACTACCCATCACTCACATTACCACCACCTGGTAACAGATCAGTGGTGCCAGCATTAGATTCTCACTGGAGCACGAACCCTACTGTAAAACATGGATGCAAGGGATCTAACTTGCTGGCTTCTTATGAGAATTCCTGATGATCTGAGGTAGAGCTAAGGTGGTGAAGCTAGCACTGGGGAGCACCTGCAAATACAGATTATTATTAGCAGAGAGGTTTGACTACTCAATCATAATAAATCAATTGCTAACAGACTCATCTCAAAACCATCTTCCCCAGCACCTTCCATGAAAAAAATTATCCTTCACAATACCAATTCCTAGTGTCAAAAAGGTTGGAGTTGCTGGGTTACTTAGATGGCTAGTCTTATAAAACAATAAAATATGTTCATTTTGTAATCAATATTTTGTAAATAAAGGTATGTTTAGCTACAATTTCCCATTTTTCCTGTGTATGTATGGCATACTTCAGGATACTTTGTATGAGAGTCCAGAATTTTAAAATACGATTATTGTATATTTTTATTATTTTCTTTCATTCACGATTATCATCCCAGCTGTATGCTTCTATTCTTTCTTTTGTCTGTTTTCTTTTCTTTCTTTCTTTTTTTTTTAATGAGACAGGGTCTGGCTTTGCTACTGGAGTTAGATTGAAGTGGTATCATCATAGCTCACTGCAACCTCAAACTCCTGGGTTTAAGCAATCATTACTATTATTATTATTTTCTTTTATCTGCCTCCCCAAAAGCTGGGACTACGGGCATGCATGCACCACCATGCCTGGCTAATTTTTCTGTTTTTTGGTGAGCTGAGCTCTCGATATGTTGCTCTGGCTGATCTTGAACTCTTGGCCTCCAGTGATCCTCCTGCTTTGGACTCTCAAATTGCTGGGATTGCAATCCTAAGCCACCATACCTCACCTCTGTTCTGAATTTCTAAGGACACAAAAGGCCTGCAATGCAAATCAGTCTGAAATGTGATGCTGGGATGGTTCTGTTGAAGGTCATGGCTACTGTCTTCATTTCACAGTAAGTGAACATATAGGGCAGGAGTCAGTCTTGTAGAAGACAGTAAATATTTTTTACTTCATATATCAGATAGTTTCTGTACAACTAATTAACTATGTAAGTATGTATGAAGACATCCATCGACTATGAATGTGTGTGTCGTCATTCCAACATAGTCCAACAATATAAACTTTTATTTATAAAGGAGACAGTAGACTGGATTTGGCTCGCTCCCTCTAACCTGTGTGCCTATAAATAGGGGACTTACACAGTGATCTGGGGGTTGTTCACCTTCTTTTCCTTCTAGAACTTTTTGTTTGGTTCAACAAACAGTTAAACCCAAGTCACATTTATTGAGCATCTACTTTGTGCTTGCTGAAGTAAGATTATATGTGAAAAAAAGACAACCCCTGCTTCAAGAAACTCAAATTCATTTTTGTGCTTCATAATTTTTCCATAGTAAATATGCTTACTTTTTTCCTTTCTAATTTATACAAGAGGCTTTGTTTAGTTACACTGTTTTGGTCTTCTATGTGTATTAATAGTCATGTTTATTAGATAATAATAGCTTTTATGTTTTGCATAAAGCACCTTTGTACACCCTCTTTATATATCACATTATCATTGAATAAAAATGTGTGTTAAAGGAAGAAAATAGCATGTTTTAATAAAGATAAGTCATTAACTAGAGAGATTGCTTACCTTTGCTCTTGTTTTAATAGCGTCTTGTGAATTATGATAAAAAGGACTGACTCTCTTTTATACATGAATTCATCTACAATCCAACCTGGTGGTTTGCTATTATCAAAGCCTCCTTTAAAATTCTTAGTCAATACATATGTATGATCTCTCCAAGGACAATTTTATTTGGTTCATCCTGCAACCAGCTCCTATTGCATATGTAACTTCAATTAGCTCCAGAGGATAACGAGGTGGTGTGGTCCACTGGGTAGAGCAATTACTGAGCTTCACAAACTTGCTAATTCTTTCAGAGGTTCCAGGAAAACTCTTTCTGGGTTTGTCGACATAGATGACAGTATTTGAGAGACTGGAATCCCACGGTGATTTTCTACCATGGAGCTAGGCCCTAACTCAAAGCATTAGCAGAATTCTGGAGGTGGTGTACCCTCCACGCTATTCATAGATCTTTGCTTTTAATATGTCTCTCAGGCTCGGTGACTGTGGCTCACGCAGCTAAGGCGCCAGCCACGTACACCTGACCTGAAGGGTTCGAATCCAGCCTTAGCCCACTAAACAATGACGGCTGCAACCAAAAAATAGTGGGTGTTGTGGCGGGAGCCTGTGGTCCCAGCTACTTGGGAGGCAGAGGCAGGAGAATCACTTGAGCCCAGGAGTTGGCGGTTGCTGTGAGCTGTGATGCCATAGCACTCTACTCAGGGGATCTTGAGGATCTGTCTCAAAAAAAAGCCTCTCAAACTGTTTCCAAAAGCAAAGGTAAATAAAACAAGTATCAATATCCATTAATATTTTAGCTCCTTTTTTTTAGTCTTTTTATTAAGATAAATAAATAAAAAGCCACAAACCTTTTTTATTTTACCCCTTATAGGATTCACAATATTTACCATCCATCGTCTCACAAATGAGAGGGCTTCAGGCATTCAATAAGGAGTTGGCATCTCTAACTAATGTGAAGTTGAATAATCGGCTATCACGTTTGTTCTTTCACATAAATTAGGTTTCTGTGAGGGTATGTGTTTGGTAATTGACACAATGGTTATGTACTTGGTTAATTAAATATGTGATCTTTGATCTTTGAACTGCTTCAGACAGAAGGGAGTTGTTCTGTTTGTTTTTTGTTTTGTTTTGTTTTGAGACAGTATCACTTTATTGCTGTCGGTAGACTGCTGTGGTGTCACAGCTCACAGCACCCTCCAACTCCTGGGCTCCGGCAATTCTCTTCCCTCAACCTCACGAGTAGCTGGGACCACAGGTACCTGCCATAATGCCCAACTATTTTCTTGTTGCAGTTTGGCTGGGGCTGGGTTCGAACCCGCCACCCTCGGTGTATGGGGCCAGCACCCTACCCACTGAGCTACAGGCGCCCCCAAGACAGGAGTTTTTAAAAAGTGGTAAAGAAGAAGGGCTAGAGAGGGAGCTGGAAATGTTCTAAAGACACTCTATTATGATTCAAAGTGTTAATTTATTTAACCTGCTATCATTATATATTGGTTTTTATTTATAAGCCCCCACAGCATAGTTATTCTTTATTCAACATATGTAATAAAATAATTGTTATTGCTAAAATCTATGCTATAGCTGTTTTGCTACAACAACAGTATGAATACGTGTCCTGCCTTGTAGAAGTTTAAAGTCTAAATATAATATGGCGAACATGAAAAAACGTTCATTAGAGGAGTTTACACAACGTATTCAGCCAGGACATGGGAAGGAAGGTTGACCTGCAGGTGGTAAGTGTTAGAAGGGGCTAGCAGGAAGTAGATGGGTCTAAATTAAGAGCAAAAGCATGGCTGTAGAGTAACTAGTTAACGGGATGAGGGAAAAAATTTAATATCTTTTAGGCAATAGGAACTGTATATACTGAGAGGATTGCACTCATTCTAGCAAAGCAAATATTTTAGCTTGACCAGATAAAGAATAGGAGGAGGGTGCTGATACCTGCTGCACCCAAAGGGGAAAGCAGAGGGGAACACATCAAGGTCCTCGATTGGACTATAAATGTTGGCATTATCTTGAGAACAGTAGAAGTTTCAAGAAACAGGACTCTTTACTGTAAGGCATAGCCATTTATACAGGTGAGAAAAGTGAGATTCAGAGACTATACTTAATATCACATAATTAAGGGAAGACTCTAGCCTGTTCTCTGCTTTGAGATAATTTAGAAAGGCAGAAAATATATAAGCTAGCATACATTCTAGCATAACTGTGTACATTAATGTAATCATGGGGTACAGTGTACTGTTTTCATACACATTTTGAAATACTCTCATCAAACTGGTTAACATAACCTTCATGTCATTTTCTTAGTTATTGAGTTAAAACATTCATACTCTGCTTTTAGAAAGATTCACTTGTACCCTCGTAAGATAAATGGTGACCTGTAGAAAACTGAAACTAGACCCACACCTTTCACCATTAACTAAGATAGACTCTCACTGGATTAAATATTTAAACTTAAGACATGAAACTCTGAAAATACTAGAAGAAAGTGTAGGGAAAACACTTGAAGAAATCGGCTTGGGCAAAAATTTTATGAGGAGGACCCCTC
>CAUYQV010119740.1:0-59463 GCA_963574575.1 Galagoides demidoff | reverse complement strand
AATAATTTAACCATGGCTCAGCGCCTGTGGCTCAATCCGCTAAGGCGCCAGCCATGTACACCTAAGGTGGCGGTTCGAATCCCCAGCCTGGACCCACCAAACAACAATGATAGCTGCAACCAAAAAAAACTGGCCGGGCGTTGTGGTGGGCGCTTGTGGTCCAATCTACTTGGGAGGTGGAGGCAAGAGACTCGCTTGAGCCCAGGAGTTGGAGGTTGCTATGAGCTGTGATGCCATGGCACTCTACCCAGGGGATAGCTTGGGGCTCCGTCTCAAAAAAATAAAAAAAAAATAATAATAATTTAACCACATGAAAATGGAAAAGCCAATTTCAGTTGTTTCTTAGGAATTTGTACTTGAAACGGATCAACAAGGGCAGGAAAGAGGTTGGCAAATATATAAATGCACAAATCGCTGCTCCCCAGGCCCCTGAGACTGGCCTTGTCCCCCTGGTGCCCAAGGTCTGGTTTGCCCACCTTCCCCTTCACTGAGCTGGTTCTCTCCGTCCATGAAGTTCCATTTTGCTTATGTTGGCCAGACCGGGGGTTTCTGTCACTGGCATTCAGCAAACCCTATGTGAGACGTGTCTCTCAAGGTTACCGTGAGGCCTGACCACAATCAGCCATGAGGGAGACTGGGCACAGACCTCTGCTTGGGAAATGTGGCTGCTTTTCACCCTTGAGATGAGGAAGGAGATGCCTGGAAGGGCTGAGCCACAGGTTGGGTGAGGCACTGCACAGGGCCTGGCACAGGGAGAGGACCCTCTGTGCTCTGCCCCAACACCCGTACATTGGAGGTGGGAGCAGGCTCCAGCTGGGCCTCCATATGCTGTTGGGTCCCCCTGGGCCCTAGGAAGGTGGGCACATGTGGTCAGGGCTCACAGTGCCTGCGGTGGAGGACCTTGTGCAGGTGGTGGAGAATTTCTAGGAGTGTGTAGTCTTTTGTGGTAGAAAGGAAAGCACAGATATCCTGAGAAAGCCTGGACATGCTGGGCAGACCTTCCTTGGAAAGCCCCAGGTGTGCGTTTGGGGCACTTGCTTGTGGGGCAGATGCAAAGGCAGGTGTGGCAGCAAGTTCTTGCCTGGCCGTCCTGCGGTGATAGGGAGGTGGTGTGGACCCAGGGTCAGTGGCCCAAGCAGGCACTGGCAGCCACTGGGTGCTTATTTGGCAGACATGATGCTGGGCGCTGGCCTGGGGTGGCCTCCCTTCTTCCCCTACAGCCTTGGAAGAGGCCACCCCTTCTCTGCTCAGTCCCGGGAAGAAATGGAGGCTCAATTTATCCTTCAACTCTTTTATTTTTCCATCAATTTACTGAGTGCCTGTGATGCCTGCTGTAAAATAGCCAGAAAGACAAAGACCTGAGGGTGTGGAGTTTACATCTTCATGGGAGGTCACTGGGCACATGGAGGGCTGGGGTGGAGGCCGGCCAGAGAGGGGCTGGGGCTGCGCTGGGGCCCCCGGGGCCTGGTGACTCGCTGGGAGGCCTGGCAGGGCTGGCACATCATCTCCCTCACTGATAAGCTTTGTTATAGCAAAAGGACCCAAAGCGGCATCAGCAACCAGAAAGGCTCAGGGCAGAGCCTAGAGGCAACCAGGCCGGGGCTCCAAGTTGCCAGTGCAGCCACACAGGACACGCCTTAATCGCCCCACAGCAGGTGTGATGGCACCTGTGACATGATGTCTGCCAGGGCCACACATCTGACTCAGTGCCCAGGGTTCTAATGGGGTGCTTCATGGAGGAACTTTATGCCTGGTACGCATTGGTGTCAGCACAAGCAAGGCCACAATGCCTCTGTGACAACTGTGAGTAACATTGGGATAGAGAGGAGCTTCCCAGTCCTGATGGAGCAGCCATCTGACACCCAGAGGATCACTGCTGAGGGTTTGAAAAGGTCTCAAGGCTCTTTGGACCTCTCTCAGCACCTCCCGTGCCACTGTCCTTCCAGCACCGCCACTGCCCTACACCCCCAGCCGGCCCCCTTTCTGGTCCCTGCTGCCCACCCCTTCACAGTCGGTGCTCATGGCCAGGTCACTGCTCACACGCTCACACCTGCCGTGGTCGCCTAACCCTGAGTAAGATCTAGGCTCCCGACGCCCTGCCATGGCCCTGGCCTCCTTCCAGCCCAGCGTGGGGGTTACAGCTGCCACCCCCACCCAGCTCCTGCCCCGTCTGTTTCATGTTCCCCAGCCTGGAGCACAGACCTTTGAGAGAAGGGGCTTACTGTTGCTGTCTAAGTCTGTGTGACACAGGTGGCAGGTAAGGGCATTGTCGCCTGTAAAGTGAGCGCCATGCTCCTGTCTCCTGTGAACCTTTGCTCCGTCCTTCTGGCCCCCAGTGAGCGGGTCTCTGTCCTCTGTACCCAGATAGCATCTCTGCCCACCTCTCCACTAACTCCGTAGCCCCACTCCTGGGTTCAACAAGAGAACAGAAAGGCCTCAAACCATCCTGGCTCACCTGACCCCTCGGTGCTGTCAAATTCCACCTGGAAAAAGTAGCCAGTGTTCCAGATGTGCAGACAGGATGCCGGGGTATAGGACACCTGGAGAGGCTTCAGCCGAGGGTCATAGACACCGTCCTTCCCCTGGATGTTGATAGGAGATTGGCGGGAGCCCCCGGACATGGGGACCAGGCCTGTCCAGAGGGGGTGCACTGCAGGCAGAGAGAGGAAGGTCTGTCACACAGGTGGACACGGAAGAGACACGGCCACATGAGATACCTCAGGAACCAGGTCAGGGAAACAGGGTCAGTGTGGAGCCTGGGCCACCGGCCTCTCAGCAGCTGAACCCCGCATCCTGATGTGTGCTGCTCCACCCTCTCTGGACCTCTCCAAGACCCGGATTTCCCTTCTCACCCAGAGCAGCAACCCCCTCCCCCCACTGCCTGCTGGTGGCCTTTTGATGTCTGTGTGGTCATTGTCACACAAGGTGGCCCCAGAGAGGGCAGGACCTTGGCTGGCGGGAAGGTGGGCAGAACAGAGTGACTACTGTCCTCCAGAAGGCTTGTCAGCTCCCTTCCCAGGGGCAGCAATCCTGCCCAAGTGCTATGGGAGACACTCCTGTCTTCTCTACCCACATGGAGGAAGTAAAACTCCAACAGCGAGAGGGTGAGTCCAAGCAGGACTCTGCCCCCTCCCGAGGGTCATTTCAAAATGTTTTGAGTGTAGTTTTTAAAGTAAGGTATACTAAGAAAAACCTTTCAGAAAATGCAAAGAGGTTTACAGGGGAAGCAGCAGCAGCCTGCACCGGGGTGTCTGTTCAGGCAGCTCTGTGTAAACACCTCGCACAGGAGAGAGCTGGGGTTTTCTTTTTTCTTTTCTTTGAGACAGAGTTTCACTATGTCACCCTCGGTAGAGTACTATGGCGTCACAGCTCACAGCAACCTCAAACTCTTGGGCTTAAGCGATTCTCTTGCCTTAGCCTCCCAAGTAGCTGAGACTACAGGCACCCACAACAACACCTGGCTATTTTTTGTTGCAGTTGTCATTATTTTTTGGTGGCCTGATGTATGTGTCTGGTGACGTAACAACTGTGCTACGGGCGCCGAGCCGAACCGGGGTTTTCTTAAATGAACAAATATCCAGCTCGGCACCTGTGGCTCAAGCAGCTAAGGTGCCAGTCACATACACCTGAGCTGGTGGGTTCGAATCCAGCCTGCCCTCCAAACAACAATGATGGCTACATCCAAAAAATAGCCGGGTGCTGTGGTGGGCGCCTGTGGTCCCAGCTACTTGGGAGGTGGAGGCAGGAGAATCTCTTGAGCCCAGGAGTTGGAGGTTGCTGTGAGCTGTGATGCCACAGTGCTCTACCCAGGGTGACAGCTTGAGGCTCTGTCTCAAAAAAAAGAACAAAGATCCTATACTGTTAACTATCTTGTCACTTAACACTTTGAGCTCATTTGGTCAATGAAAAAAAATACAATTTTTTTAAATGGTGGTGCATTTTCCATGCAGTTCTGCCACCATTGTTAAAATTAAATCGTTATTAATGAATTAGGTTATTCATTAATATAGGATATTGAGGTTATTTCCATTTTATTTCCCAGTTTTAAACAAAACTGTAATGAAGTTTCTACTACTTTCTGTATTCTTGTCTGGATTATTCTCTTTCTTGTGAACTAACCACGGAATTGCTGGGTTGAAGGGTGCACACCCTAATTCTGGAAGACAAGGAGAAAGATTTGCAGGCCTATGCAACTTCTCTCCCATCCTGAGAGGCTAATGGCTAACACATTGCTGTGTTTTCTTCTCTAATGAACTTGAGAAAATTTTTTAGGAGCTGTTATTTAATAAGTAAACCATCAGAGGTCAGTATCATAACATATAATGCATTTTAAAAAGAAAAAAAGATTGCAGAATCACGGAATGTTTATTCTACAATTACATCTTTTCTACTTTTTAGTGTTAAAAAGTTCTTTCTTGCAGGAAATAATGGTGATGGTCAGCAGTCCATCTGAGGGTCATTTGCTTGTTTTAATTTTCTTTCTTGCTTTTTCTAACCCTGGACCTGCTGTGGGTTTTTTTTTTTTTTTTTTGGCTGGGGCTGGGTTTGAACCTACCACCTCTGGCATATGGAGCCGGCGCCCTACTCCTTTGAGCCACAGGTGCTGCCCGACCTGCTGTGTTTTGCTGTTGGTCTCCCTCAACTAGAACCAAAGCAGGAGTTTGCTCATCTGTGTATGTGCTTAAACAGTGTCTGATGCAACAGATGTTTGTTGAATGAATAATGCCTTCTGTGGGATGGAGGGCCAGGAGCTGAGTCATTTTCCCAGCATCTCTAGCAAGTCAGCCACAGGGTCTGAGCTCAGAGCCCATCTCCTGGAGTCTCCTACTGCGGTTTCCTGCTGCTCTCAGCTGTTGCCCAGGTCTCCAGGGAGGTGGACACCCCTAAACCTTTCCCCAGTGGTCTCCCATGGCCAGAAACTCTGTCATTGGACCCCTGTGTCTGGCTTCCCTATTCAAGTGGACAAGTTGCCAAGGGAGGCAGGGCTGCCACGGGCCATGGATCCTTGCCCTGAACCCCTGGCTGGGAGCCAGCAGGGAGCAACGGGAGAGCCCGGGGCATCTACAGGGGCCTCTATGGCCAGACTGAAGATTCTTCCAGAGATGTTAAGGTACGGATTTTCACAGCAAGTCTCTCGGTATTTGTTGCCAGGGGATTTTTTTTTTAAGTCTTAAAACATTATGCAAAGGGGGCTGGGCACGGTGACTCACACCTATAATCCCAACACTCTAGGGGGCTGAGCCAGGAGAATCCCTTGAGCTCAGGAGTCAGAGACCAGCCTGAGAAAGAGAGAGACCCTGTCTCTACTAAAAATAGAAAAATTAGCTGGGTGTTGCAGTGGGCACCTGTGGTAGGCTCCTGTAGTCCCAGCTACTCGGGAGGCTGAGGCAGGAGGATTGCTTGAGCCCAGGATTTTGAGATTGCTGTGAGCTATGACACCACGGCACTCTACTGAGGGTGACAAACAAATGAAAACATTGTGCAGGGTGAAAGTCCGGTTTGTGGGCTCAATGCCCAGCTCTCCCCACTCACTATTGGAATTACTGGGCAGGTTGTTCACCACTCCCCAGCCTTTGTTTCTACATCTGTAGGAATGAGAATAGTGGTGTAGGACAAAGCAGGTTTGCCGAGCAGGTAAGCTAGTTTGCACCTAAGACGCGCCTGCAACGCCTTCCTGTACATGACAGACCCAGGATGCACACTACAGCCTAGCCAGGACGCTTCCGTCTAGCAGAATGCATTAAGGGCCCTGAAAGAATGGCCAGTCTGCATGGGGAAATGGCTGGCCCTAACGCATTCTGCAGACACATCCTGCTGGCATATCCTGCATCCAGCCTGGGCATCCCCCTCAGTGTGGGGGAGGCAGACTTGGGGGCTGGTGTAACTGGCCTGCAACCCCAACAGTGTCCTCTGCCACATGTCCTTTCTACCAGCTTTCACCTAACTCATAACTACACCAGCAGCCCTGGGCTTCCATTGTTTTCTCAGAAGAGTCCCTCCGGCCAGCACAAATCTTGACATCCACCAAGAAGTGAGATTTAGCACGCTGGACAGACTCTGTCATGTCCTGTTCCCCCCAACCCCCCATCGGGCAATGGGAGTTCAAAACACTGCACAGACCCGAATTTAGACAGAACTTGGTGCAGCTGGGGCTGCAGAGAAGGCCCTCATTAACAGGAGACACGACCTCCCCAATGCACACAGATGCAAGTGTGGGGAGAGTGATTTGCTGAGCTGCCACCAACAGTGAGACGTCTGTGTCTGCCACCACGTGTGTGGACGCAGCTCATTGCTCCAGCAAAGATGTGATGCCGGGTGAATACTGAACAGGCCCCAAGTATTGTATCCACTCACGTTGCCCACGGGTCCGCGTGGCTGCGCCACCACGGCAAGGGAAGTCATGTGTTGATTAAAGCAGGTCTTTGATGAGAAGTTATGAAAGTAGAATATTATCCTCCTTCTCAATCATTCAGCAAACTTCTGCAGAGCTTCTCCTGTAGGGGAAGCCCTGGCCCAGGTGCAGTGGACACAGTCTGGAGCTACAAGCTGGATCCCCACCCCAGGGAGCTTGAACCTACACATTCTCCACGTGGGTGCCATCTGGGAGAACCCCCTCCCCTCAACCTGCTCTTGTCCTCCAGCTTTTTTCTTTTTTTTTTGAGACGGAGCCTCAAGCTATCCCCCTGGGTAGAGTGCCATGGCATCACAGCTCATAGCAACCTCCAACTCCTGGGCTCAAGCGAGTCTGCTGTCTCCACCTCCCAAGTAGCTGGGACCACAGGCGCTCGCCACAACGCCCGGCCATTTTTTGGTTGCAGCCATCATTGTCGTTTGGCGGGCCCGGGCTGGGGATACGAACCCGCCACCTTGGGTGTACGTGGCTGGCGCCTTAGCCGATTGAGCCACAGGCGCCGAGCCTTGTCCTCCAGCTTGAATTATCCTTCAGCAACCTTCTCCCACTTTCCCTCGATCTCTGTGGGGGGGTCCCTGGGCTTGGCCACCATTGCGCTGCTTTGACAATCGGGATGTTAGCAGGAATGAGTGAGCAGTGGCTCTGATGGTCTACGGGGGGACTGGCCCTCTCAAGCCCTGCCCTTTGTCATGAGAAGGACTTCTGCAGGCAGCTCCTGGTCACCAGAAGATGGAGATGTGTTGAGCAGGCCTGGCTCTGTCCTGCAGCAGGGAACCCAGCTGAGCCTAGCTCAGCCAGGACGAGCCATATCCGGGACATGTGAGCAAGAAATGCGTATTAAATTGTTTAAGAACCTGCTGGTAAATGTGTAATTAGCGGCTCTCCTAGGGAATTGAAACCTTGGACTGCTAGTGTTCGCTCATGACCCTGGTGTAAATATTCCCACCAGGGCTGATTTCGAGTTAGCAGTGTGATGTTGTGGGTCACAGATTTAGGAACAGACGTTCTTCATGGCTAAGAGGCAGCCCTGGCACCCGCTGAAACACGACGAGAGAATGTGTAACAAAAATGATCCCTAAAATTGATTTCTGAACATCTTATAACCATATGGCTTTTCTCTCAAGATCGAACTACCAGTGATTTTTCAGTCACTGTCACACCAATTTTTCCCCAAATGAATCATTCTATGGGATACCGATGAGTAAACTCCGGCAGAGAGGACACTTCATTAGGAAGCTTGAGTCTTGCCTATTGGGTGGAATATTTTCCTTTCATTGTGGAACTGAAATGACTCGGCTCCCTGAGCCTCAGGGCAGCCACCAAGGGCTCCAGCATGCCCCATGGCTCTGCTCCTCCCTCCATAGCAGGGACCTGGGCAGGGTCCCTGGGCAGAGCTGGCGTGGACCACCAGGTTGAGTCTGAGCACGTCATACCGTCCCTGTGTCCCAGGAGACAATGCCACTCCCAGTTTACAGATAAGGAAACAGAACCTTACGGAGGTGAAGTGACCTGCATGAGTCCCCCTGCTGACAGTGGCACCAGCACCCACATCTGGGGGTCTGGATTCAAAGCCCCTGGTCTTTCAGCTGCCAGAAGGAAGGTATGGCATGTCTGAGTTAGAAGCCCCAGACTCAGCAGCCCCGGATGCAGCCCCTTAGTTCATGGAGGGGAGTCTGATACCCAGAAAGGGCATTAGCCTACAGCTGGTGCATTCTGGTAAGCTGGTCCAATGATCTACTTGTTACATGCTGGCCTGGGACTGTTCCCTGCTGAAGGGGTATCAGAGGAATTGTGACCATTGTAGCTAAATATGCCAGGACTGGTCATGGATCTGATGGATCTCTTGGCAGGGCACTTACTACCCGTGTGTCCTGAGCATTTCACCCTCCTGCCCACCTTGTGAAACTGAGCTTAAATGATTCGCCCAAGGACGCCCAAGGTCACCAAATGCAAAAACAGAGGAGTGGAAGTCTGGCTGGGGACAATCTATCATCTCCAAAGGCCCCACACAGGTTGACATGTCAAATCACACCCTGGGAAACTTGACGATTCACTTACAAGGGTTAGTTCTGTTCCTCTGTGCATGGGAGTGCTGAGAACATAGACGCTCTGGCTGCAGAGGCCCCCACACCTGCTTGACCAGGAGGGGGAGACCGGAGGCTTGCTGATGGATCCTCGCCAGCATCTTGGGTCTGTTCTGTGGACCCCTGATCAAGAGCAGGTGGCCGCCCCCACTCTCTCTGCTCACGTTGCTCACGGCCACTGCAGAGTAGGGGATACCCACTGCTTTTTGTGGAGACTCACCCAAACTCTGAGCCTCATGGTTAAAGTTCAGCCCATGCCCATCCCAACTTGCCGGATGATGTTTGGCCTGGCCTACAGGTGGGTGCGTGGAGACAAGTGGCCTTCGCTGGGGACAGGCCGTTCAGGTCACTGTGCTTTGATCTGGTAAACAGTGGGGAGAATCTGCCCATGAGTCAGAAACACTTTACAGAGAGCCAGCTGGGAGCTGCGGGTAGAACACTAGAGGGGACTGGGAGAGAGCAAAGTACCTGCTCTCGTGGTGTTGACCCTATGGCTTGGAGCTGTGGGATGCTCAAGGTCAGGCACAGACGGGAGAAAGGAGTAGCCACAGTGCTGGGGGCTGGGTTAGGCAGCAGGCAGCTGCATGGCCAGGGCTCCTGGCAGTGATGCTGGAGTCCTCACTCCCCACAGAAAGGTGTGGTTTGACCTGAATTTATGACCCTGAAGTCAGAGGCCCCATGGCCAGAGACGCTCCTGGCTTATGCCTATCATCTAGGCATAAACATTAAGAGCGCCCTCTTTTATACGCAGAAGCATCTGCATTTAGACGGCGGTGAGATGGTAACCCAACTAGACCTACTGCAATATCTGCAGACAGATGCCAAGAAACCCACCCCACACGGTATGGCAGTTTTTCCCCAAATACCTTTTCAGAGAACTGGGCCCTACACAATTGGGATGGACAAGTTTGTAATTTTATCATTTTGGTTTAAACATACAATTTTTTAGAGGGTGGGGATATCACACCTCATCATAGAATCCCAGAATCTCAGATCTGGGATAATGATGAACACATATTCTGAAGCCTCAGTCCACCTGTGGGTTCCTAGGGACCCCAGAACTTGTGGAGTCACCTGTAGCTTTGACCCATAGCTCCAATCGCTGCCTTAGTTTCGGGCAATAAGAGCCATGTCTGGATTCCATGTGCTTTTCTGCCTGTCACATTGGAAATGCACCTAGCCTTGGGGAACGAGACCCAGGCATTCACCTCTTGACTTTTGCCTCAGTTTTCCCATCTGTGAAGGGGGGAAAAAGGCGCTCGGCAGAGCTGTTGTGGTTTAGTGAGTGGACCCTAGTGAAGGCCTGAGAACAATGCCATGACTGTGGACTGTGTAACCCCCCACCTCATGCTCTCCTAAGCCCTGCATGAACCACAGGTCTCTCCCAACATCTCTGGTCAGCTGACCATCTATGGGCTCTTGGGGCACGTGGTTGGCCACCCTGACATTTTCAGCTTGTTCCTTTCAGGCAGACCACATGGATGCAGGGGCTGTGGGTCTAGGGTCTCCACAGCAAGGCTTTGCTTTAGTTAGGAAGTCTTCCCAGCCCAGCATATCTGTCTGGGTTCTCCGGAGACAGACCAATAGTACAAATAGAGAGATACACACATCTATAGACATATGGGAGGAAATACACAGGGGAATCGGTCCACATGATCATGGAGGCTGACAAGTCCCACAACAGGCCATCTGCCTGCTGTAGGTGCAGCTCAGCCCAGCCCAGGCCTGAGCCCCAGAACTTGGGAAACAGATGGTGTGACTCAGCCCTACGGTCCCAGAGCTGGGGAGTGAGGAGCTGCCGTACATACACAGGAGAGGAAGAGTGTCCCAGCTTCAGCCTTTCCCTCTATTTGTCTTCTTTGGGTCCCATGAAGTGGCTAAGTCCTGTAGATTTCACCCCCTGGGATCTCTCCAATCTACCCAAATATCTATACCCCTGTCCATACCATGTTCTCCCTGCTCCAAGCCCCCATCTCTCTTACCAAAGCCCTGCCACAGCCTTGTCAGCTGCTTGCCCAAATCCCCATATGACAATTCATTTCCTCCCCAATTTATTATCCATACTCCAGACAGAATATCACGATTATCTCTGAAATCCCATCGGCATGCACCCATTGAAAGGGAGGCCCCCAAGAGTACTTCTGTGTTTTTTTTCCCTTGTGCTTATTTTGGGAATATTTCAAAGTAACTGCACACAAGTTATCCATAATCACAAATGGAATCCCCTGTAACTCTCAAATCTTTTTTTCAGAAATAGTTCTTTTCGACTAGAAATTTACACATTGCTATTTCCAGTTGTATGCCCATTGGAAAGTATATGGAATTCAAACCCATTGGGGAACTTGAAGAGCCATGACTTCCAAAATGGTCCTTGGGCCTGGAACAGCGGTCATTTTTCCTGGAAAAACTAATGGGTCCAAACTGCAATGAAGCTCATTTACTTTGTTTTGTCCGAGAAAAGTTCCTAAGCCTTGGGGGACTAGTCCATTAGACTCCCCAGTTTCCAGATCTTTCCATTAGGCACCAAGGACATGTCCTGAGATCTTTGCTATGGTTTTGCAAACCAGTGTTTACTTTCTTTATGCTCAAGTAAAGTATCTCAAAGAGACCTTTGTCTTTATGCTCCAGTGTTTCAAAGAGACTACAGTGGGAGGGTTACAATGATTGTAAGTGTAACACAGTCCAAATATTACAAACATGGTGGGCAAACTTAATAGCCATGACAGTTGACAGTTGCATCAACATTGTAGAAACTGGATCCCGTGCAATAGTTCAGTGGAGATGGAAAGTAAACTCTGTGAGGCCTGACTGTGTTTGCCTCATGATGGTTTCATCCACTCATTCGTTTGCTTGTTCCTTCAGGCCATCTTGGAGCAGGAACTGCAGGCCTCGAGTATGAGGGGCAAGGTGCAGTTGAAGCTTTGTGAGGTTTGGAAACAATGTGAAAACTGTCGCCTTGAATGTTCCTTTTCTGCCCACACATTCAGGCATCCATGCCAGGAAGTTTGGGGCTCGGTCAGTTTCCAGGGTCGAGCGGGCACAGCAGGCACTGCTCCCACAACGGTTCCTACCCGCGGCTCTGGGGGGATTTTTGTATTGACGTCTGGCCCTTTCTCTCGGCGGGAGTGGACGAGACACTCTGGCCACGCTCTTCTGGGCTCCGAACCCCGCCTGGCGGTTCCAGTCACCTTGGACATTGTCCCCACCTTTGAGGAGGGCAGACTTCACTCTCCACCGATCCTTGTTTGGTGCGGCCTGCCGTGGATTGTCCACAGCCCAGCCACGCGGCCCGGTCGTCGGGACTGCCCACAGCGGGGCTTCCTTCCCGTCCGCGCCCACACGGAACACAGCATGTTCACGTGCACGTTACCAGCTGTCCACGCCACCGTAATGTACCAGGAGTTTCACAGGGGACACACCTGTCGCCTACCTCCTATACAGTTCAAGGCACATACGCCAGCACTGCGCGGGCGCAGTCCGGGCTCCGCACGGCCCCGGCGAACCAGCAGCACTACCGATTTCTTCAAGGAAACTCTAGAAGTTTCCGGAACCGCAGAGCCGGTCCAGCAGCGGTAGCAGGTACGACCGGCAGCGCGAACACAGCCTACCTGAGTCACTTTGACTACAGGTCCCAGCATCCCCTGGAGCGGGGACGAGCCGGGCGGCCCGAGTTTAGAGAGACTACAAGTCCCGGCAGGCACGGTAGAGACGACGGGACTGCAAATCCCACAGTGCTCCGCACACAATCTGCGCAGGGCATTCTGGGACTTGTAGTCGCAAGGTGAACGAATTCCTCGCCATTCCATCTCAAAGACGATGCAGGTTTCCTCAATCGGTCCTCGGGAGCGATTGCTCCTGGGCTGGCAAGGAGCCTGGGTGTCTATGGGGACGCAAGAGCCTAGGGCAGACAGCACTCCAGCTCCGGAGCAGAGCGCCCGCGCATGCTCGCCGAGAGTCCGAGAGGGCGGGAGCGCGAGCAGCCGGCCTGGGCGCCCGCAGGCCCCGCCCTGCATTCCGCGCCCTGCATTCCGCGCCCTGCGCTCCGCCCCCAGTGAGCATGCGCGGAAGACGGGGGTAGCGCGCCGAGGGGAGGTGCTCGCAGCGCCTGCGCAGAGCGGCGGCTTCTCTCGCGAGGACGGACGCCATTATCGCATCTCCCCGACAAACACCACGAGAATTCCGCAGCCCACACGGTAATTGCAGCTCCCGCAGTCGGTCGCGTCTCCACCTCCCCCTTCCCGCGGGGCGAGAGCGAGAGCGAGAGCGAGATCTCCCCTCCTCCCTGCGGCCTCCGCTCGCCCGGCCGCTGTCCCCGCCCCTGTCCACCGCCCGGCCCGGGCCGCCGAGCCCCGTCGCCGCCGAGCCCCGGTGCCGGGCTCGGGCCCGGGCCCCCGGGGACCGCGCACGGGCCGCTCCGCAGCGCCTCATCCCTGGGCTCCGCCTCTGCGCGCGCGAGTCGGCCTCGCCGCCGGCCCCAGTGCGGCGTCGGTTGGCCCGGCCGGCCTCCGCGTCGGGGCTGGGGGCGTCGGGGCCGCGTGCGCCTCGGCCGGCCTTCGGGGCGGCGCTGCCCCGGGGACGGCTGGGGGACCCCCACCCCGCCGCGTGCCGTTGAGTCGCCGCTGGGACTGTGGACTCGATGGGCGTCCTCTTGCGCCTCCTGAGTTAGTGGCAGCGACGCAGCTCGGTGGCCAGAGCATGCAGCCGCGGCCTCGGTGTTCGCTGGCCGCTCCGCACCGCGAAGGAGGGCGCGGGCCGGACTGGTTCCCCGCGGGCCCTGGCGAGCCGGCCTCTGTCCCGCACGCAGGACGCTTCTTCCATTGCTGTGACGGTCCTCGGACCTGTGGCTGTTGTTTCCCCAGGATGTGCAGAGTAGAGGACGCCAGTGCCTGCGGTGCGAGCGTAGCGCAGACGCTGCTGCGTGGGGGCCGGGGTTCCACCGAGGAGTTGGGGGTGGCTTGGGTGCCGGGGAAGTAAACGTTCCGGAGGGACAGGGAACAGGTGGCTTTCAGGTTAGCCGCTTGCAGTCCCTGCCAGGCAGGACCGGCGGCGCCTGTCAAGAGAGGACACCTTACTTCTCGGGAGTGACCGCGCATGGAGCAGGCTTCCTAGGGAAGGGCGCAGCTGCGATTCCGGGGAACGGGACAGTGCTTTCGAGGGGTCAGTGGTCTGAGTAAGCTCCAGAGAAACTCAGCTAGTAGTAGGTCGTCGGTGCAGAAATCCAGTGGTGAGGGACGACGTCAGAACTGCCCTAAAGTTCGCTGATCCTTGCCTTGCAATTAAAATAATACGTTCTTGAGATGTTGGATTCTATAACCAGTGGCTTTAATTTTTTGAAAAGAGCTGTCATGGAGGGCGCATGTCCCGTGCTGGCGAATCCTCCTGGCAGTGGTTGGTGAGGGGGGACGGTCAATGTCCTGTAGATGAGGTGACAAGGCTCACGGGGACACAACCAGGGTTTGATTCAGTCTGTCTGAACCCCACGCTTAAGATACAGGTTTTTAATATTTTAATCAAAATAGCAAGTATCAATGAAAGACCATGGAAAGCAGCGGTCCCCTGCCCGGCCCCTCAGCCCCCTCCTCCGAGGTGGCTCTTCCAGTCCACAGCTCTAATAAGTAGCCCCACTGTCACTCAGGCTCTCCTGGCCCCTGTTACGACAGGGTTCTGCCCGGGCCTGTCCGGTCTCTTCTGTTCTCAGCTGCTGAGTTGTGTGTGTCTGGGCTGGGTGGCCTTTTTGCCTTTGCACTTTGTGCTCCTTGACTCTGTTCTGCATTCTCAGAGTGGGGTCACGTCCCTCCCATCTCCTTCCACCTGCCTTCTGACCTGGGCTGATGATGCAGTAGCCAGCACAGGTGTCCTAGGGCTTGCCTTTTCTGTCCGCCTGGGTTTGATGGCAACCCTGCGTTTTAATTTTGAGTTTCTTTATTTGATGAGACCCTCTGCCAAGCACTCTCCTTTTGGGTAACCTTTGCCCTTCCTGGAAGTTTTCTGGGTGGTCCTCTGTGGCTGTGACATTTTACAGTGTGCTGCGGTGTGTGGCCTGTGCCCTCTCCCAGCCCGGGGACTCCTGGCCTGCAGTTGTGTGTCCCCTTCAGCAGTTGCTGTTGGTCCTGGGCAGCCGGACTGACCCTGGGGTCTCAGCTTTATTCTCCTCCTGTGACGGCGTCATTCTCATTTCTGGGAGAAGGCTTCAGTGTGTCTTCTGACCCTATTCTGAGTTTTTTGTTTCCATACTTAAATTTTTAATTTCCAGGAGCACATTTGTCTTGCTGCTTTTCCATAGCAGCTTATCATTTTTGAACGAGTTGTCTCCTCCGCTTGGAGAAGACTAATAGGGATTCTTCTCAGTTCCCTGTTGTGCTGATGTGTTTCCTATGGTGTGCCACTGTTTCTTAGACATCGACTTCTTGCTTGGTCTGGCCAGTGCTCCTCAAATATTGATAGTTTCTGCTGTCTAAGGCAGGAGCTGGCTGAGAGCCTGGGTCTGTGGGGCTGGTTTCGAGCAGTGCTGAGTCCCCTCAAGGGATCGGGAACTTGCCACTGTGGGACTTGCAATGCCAAATCACAGAGTTTTTCTCAGGGCTGCTCAGTTTCTTTGAGGGAGACCCTGTTACTTCGGTTACTCTTGTCTTTCTGCAGGGGCTGTGGCAGAGCCAGCTCTTCTGTGCAGAGTTTGGGCCCCCGTACTGGGAGAGAGCCCGGCTTCCGGGTGCTGCAGGCTGCCCCCCTTTACCCTGATTGGATCTTTTCCATTTGTCAGAAATTAGTGAAGTTCTTTGCCTGCCTCTATTATCTTTCTTGGGGGCTTACTGTACTCTATTAAAAATTTCAATGGGGTAGGGGAGATCACCTATGTGGCCACTCACCTGAGTGGGAATTCCCAGAGCCTGTTGTCCCTGTCACTCTTTTGCTTCCTTATGGCCTTGGTGACGGGTGCCAAGTCACTGTTGCCATGCTGCCTCTGAGTTGAGTGCTGGCAGGTCTTTCTGGCTCTGTAGCCTTGGCAAGGTGCCAGGCTCAGCTGGGCAGGGCCAGTCAGGCACATGTGGCGGCAGAGACCCTGGCTGTGGACTTGAGTTGGCTTCTCCCTGGGTGGCTGTGCCAGGGGTGGCAGTCCACCATGCCAGAGGGTAGGCATGCCTGCAGTGCTGACACCTTACACCACCAAAGATCCCTGTAAAAACCAGGAAGTCAAACACTGGCAGAGCACTGTTAACTCAATTTCTTATTTGAACTTCCATTTTCTCCGCTAATGTCTTTCTGCTGTCCCAGCTTGGCACCTCGGCTTGCTGCTGTGTCTCTTAAGTCTTGCAGTAGTAATATAGTCCAAGAGCATCTTCCCCCAAATCTTTATAAATCACACAGGGAAAATCCAGCAGGCACTACCTGAAGCAAGCAAAGTCATCACCAGTAATAAGATATTCATCACAGGTACCCCTGTGGGATATGTTGAGGCTACATCACTTCTCTGGTGGTGTGTCCAGAAGTGCAGTGGAATCATGAGAAAATGTGGGAACCAAACTGAGAGACATTCACCCAGGTCCTGACCAGTGTTCCTGAGTGTGCCAGACTGGCCAGCCAGGGAAACTCAGTCTCTGCGTGCAGCAAGGAGGGTGCACGTGCCCTAATGCCCTGCGCATGGGCCGTGTGTGTGGGGTTCGGGGAATTGTGTGCAAGGGAAGCCGGGCCACGGGCTCATATCACAGGCAGGTGTGCATTAGGGATCCTGCTATAACCACCTGGTGTAGCTTATTACTGTGTTTCCCTGAAAATAAGACCTACCCCCAAAATAAGCCCTAGCAGGATTTCTATGCATTTGTTAAATATAAGCCCTACCCCAATAATAAGACCTGCGTAGCTATGCCATGCATTTTGGTGGGGAGAGGAAAACATCCCCTGAAAATAAGCCCTAGGGTGTCTTCTTGAGAAAAAAAAAATAAGACAATGTCTTATTTTCGGGGAAACTTGGTAGCCATCAGTTCTCTCATCATCTTTGTTCATATGGTACAGATCCTGAGAACTTGAGTCATGCAGTTAGAGGAACTGTGTGAGAATGAAAGGCCAGCATTGGAGAGTCCGTGCAACGTACAGACCACTTGAGCTGCATCAATATAGGGAAAGCTTGCTCATTTCAGAAAAAAAGACTGGGGAGGTGGGAAATATTGAGGGTCTCAATGGGAATGTCTCAGATAACTCTAAAACGTCCTCCTACGTCTGATGTAAATAAAGATCTTTATTGTTTTCTCCTCACTGGTACAAATGGTTCATAGGACCGCTCTGAACCTGCTGAGACATTTCTGCCACTGTGGGACCTGCAATGCCAAGGGAGGGGAGGGCCTTTAGGGAATTTGGGACAGGTGTGGGTGGGTCACACAGTTGTAATTTGCTCCCTCAGTCCACCACACGAGGATGAGGGAGCAGTGTGCAGTTTTCCAGGTGGGCAGACTTCTGCCCTGAAGCCTGCTAAGCCTTGGTTTCCCACTCTGTCTCATACAGCTGCAGACCTCACTTTTATCTCACTCAGCCCAGCTAGCTCTGTCTCAGAGTGGAGAAGCACCCTGGTGACCCTGAAGTGCTGTCCGTGTGACACCTCGTGTCAGTGCCCAGAAATAGGTCATTTGGTGGGGCTTGGGATCAATGCCTGGGGCCCCCATTGCTGGATGCAGGTGATGTCTTGACTTAAAACAGGACGGAAATATGAACTTCCTAAGCCACAGCGGATAGGATACCTGAACACAGAAGTCTCCTGGAGCTGCACTGCAGGACTGTCTCGTCTGATGAGCTGTGTGTGGGACTGTCCACTGTCAGGCAGATGGATACCGAGAGTTGCCTCCATGTGAGAAGCATCGTGCTGGGAATGGGGCTTGATGGTGGACTGCCCGGGCAGGGGACCTGCAGCGCATGAGCTATGCAGGAGTGAAAGGAGGCAGAAGAGGCCAGAGAAGGTGAAGAGATGAGAATAATCAGTAATCACATCACTGAAAACACAGACGGTGGAGGGGTGCGTGGGAGCTGTCTGGCCTGGCTCCCCTCAGTTGCTCAGCAGCACATTTCAGAAGCTTCGAGAACCAAGATTTGCGAGCTCTTGGGAGGGGCTGGGGAGCCTGGTCAGGAAACGCAGGAAGGTTCTTGGCACAAACAGGTCCTGAGACAGCTCTGCGCTCATCTCCCTCCTGGTAATGACGACTGAGGTTCTGTGTATCAGAGAATGCTGTTGGGGCCTCTAGAGATGCTTTTTGCTTTTTCCTCAAGATGGAAAGTCATCAGATATCTTGAACCCAAGCTTAACTTTTCTGCAATTAGAAATGGGTTTGGGTAAAACTAGAAGTGAAAACATGGTGTGTGTGCTGTTGGCATTTCCTTGCTGATGGTATGAAATAAATTTCCTCAAGTGTGACAGAAACCCACAGCCTTACCAAATAATGCAGGGAGGGAGAGGCCCCAGCCCTGCTGTCTCTGTGAAGCCTGGCCCTCCAAGTCCCACCAGCACTGGGTGGCCTGGTGGGGATGGCCCTGCTTCCCTCCTGGAGCTTTTTGAATGGTGGGAGCCAGGGACGGGCCTTGGGAGCAGAGTGCCACCTGCCAGGCCACCACCATGTGGGTTGTGATTTCTGGAATGCATCCCCAGGACATTGAGTGGCTCACACTCCACATGTGGCGAAATTGAACCTGTGTGCTGGCTAAGCATCGGCTGCCGACAGCGGGGAGCATAGGGGCAGCAGTGGGGCAGCAGTGGGGTCCTGTGTGCCAGCTCAATGTTGGCTGCAGACAGTGAGGAGCACTGTGGGCAGCAATGGGGTCCTGTGTGCTGGCTCAGTGTTGGCTGCAGACATTGGGTAGCGGCGGAGTCCTCTGTGCTGGTTCAGTGTCGGCTGCAGACAGTGGGGAGCCCAGCGGGCAGCAGTGGGGTCCTGTGTGCCAGCTCAGCATTGGCTGCAGACAGTGGGGAGCACAGCGGGCAGCACTGGGGTCCTGTGTGCTGGCTCAGTGTCAGCCACAGACAGTGGACAGCAGCGGGGTCCTGTGTGCCAGCTCAGCATCAGCCACAGACAGTGGGGAGCACAGCGGGCAGCAGTGGGGTCCTGTGTGCCGGCTCAGTGTCAGCCTAACTCAGTGGGCAGCACAGCTGGTGGCAGCCGGTCTCACAGCTTTGAATGGCAGCATTTCATAGATTTTTAAGATTTATTTGCTCAACTCAGATAATTTCACTTTCTGCATAGTGAGTGCCTAATATTTATTTTGTATTGGTAACATATTGTATTTTTTTAAATTTGTACATAAAACACAGTAATGCTACACCAAGGAGGAGACAGGTGGAAGGGTGCAGGCATTGAGAACAGACCCCTGCTTGGCCTTCCTCCCAGCACTGCTGCTAGCAAATTCAGCTGCATTCACTTCAAAGCTGCTCCTGTGCTTGGCTGGGATTTCTCCTGACCCACTGTCATCCACTGTTGACTAGGGTGGAGAAGGAGCAGCCGGCCCTGCCCACCCTTCAGGCAACATCTGCACAGTCAGGGTGACCGTCCTCTGGAAAGGGAGCCTGATCTCATTAACGTTCGTGTGAGGCGGTTTGAAGATTCTGATGATGCCAGGCATATTGGTACATACATACCTGGGTTAGTTGAGAAATTGTGTGAAGGGCCAGTAAGAAGAAAAAGTTCTGGCTTTTTGGTCTCTGTCATCATTGCTGGGCACTGCTGTGGGCAGAGCGGGAACAGCTAGCACCTCCACTGGGGTTCTGTGGTGTGATAGTCCCGTGCTCCAGGCTGGAAGTGTTGACTCCAGTTGGACAGAGATCAAGGTTGGGGATGAGTGACATGCTTTGCACTGCTCACTGCCCTCTCTAGGTCTCTGCTGTCCCCGGTGTACGTGTGGCTGCCAGGTGCCCCCAGCATTCAGGTGCTGAGCTGTAGTGCGGGTGTTGGGGCCGTCTGGAGGAATCCACTGCTCCATCTCATGATCGGGTGAAGGCACTGAGGGTGTAGAAACTTTTATCTGGGGAAGATCTGTTTGAGGATGTCAGCAGCAGCCTTTCAGAGTATAATCAGGATTGGCAAAGTCATCTGTAGATGTGCAGAAGGTTTCTATCCATTGTATCATTGCTGTTCTTTGGAGGAACCCCCCCCCCCCGCCCCATGGCTTTTTCCTAAAAACAAGGGTATTCTCTCATTGATTTATCATTGATGCATGTATTTTGATTTTACTAATTATCCCCATAACACTTTTTATTACAAAAGGAAAGAGGGCCCCTTTATGAAAGCACCATCTTTCCCCAGGACTGTTTGCTGTGAGCTGCACAGTCACAGATTGGGCATCACACTCCATGCAAACTACAAGTTTAGTAGAATCAAAAGCCTACAAATTTATTTTTGACAAAAAATACCTTGAATAACCATTTCCTTTGCCATTCTATTTGGGAAAGACCTTGAATCGGTGTAATCCAGAGGCAGAGTGTCTGAATGTTTTCGTGAATGTGACCGCAGCACTGGTGGTTAAAATAGGCCAGAAACAGACCCAGCTTGGTATGGGTCGTCTGCTAGGCAAGGTGGTCTGAGCTCACTCCAGCAAACGCATTCCGCGGGGCCTGGTGTCTCCTGTTCAGGGCTGGACTATTTACTTATCAAAATGATCTAAACATTTTGGGTTACTAGGTTAAGTGTTCACCCTGGAAGTCTGGGACACTTGTCTTCTATCCCTCTTGGCCTTGCTGGCTTTGTCTCAGAGAAGCACCTCCTGACCCCTTGGGCGTGACCCAGTGTGAAGGATGAGTGCCGTCTATGTGACACCTCACGGCAGTGCTGCTGGAGGCAGATAAAGTATTGTATGAGTCATATTTTTTTAATCGAAGTAAAGATTTTTTTTTTTTTTGAGGCAGTCTGACTGTCACCCTCAATAGAGTGCCCTTGTGTCATAGCTCACAGCAACCTCAAACTCCTGGGCTTAAGCAATTCTCTTGCCTCAGCCTCCCAAGTAGCTGGGACTGTAGGTGCCCACCACAAAGCCTGGCTATTTTTTTTTTTTTTGCAGTTTTTGGCCAGGGCTGGGTTTGAACCTGTAACCTCTGGCATATGGGGTTGGCGCCCTTCATTGAGCCACAGGTGCTGCCCCAGCCCAGCTATTTTTGTTGTTATTGTTGTTGTAGTTGTCTTTGTTGTCTAGCTGGCCCGGGCCAGGTTCGAACCCGCCAACCCTGGTGCATGTGGCTGGCGCCCTACCCGCCGAGCACCGAGCCTAGTCAAAGTAGTGTTTACATGCAGCATGCTCTTGGTAATTGCCTTAAAGTGTGGCAGATGGTCCCCCCTCATTCCTGCCCAGTGCAGATTCTGGTTGCCTCAGCATGAGCCATCTCCTGCTGGACTTTGGTCTTGATCAGAGCTCCATGTTCTAGACAGTGGCCGCTCTGTTGTCCTTGTCCCAAGGTCAGGCCACCTCTGAGTGAGGCGTCTGGGAGCCAGGTGCTCCCATGAGGGATGTCAAGGATTTGGCTGTGGGGCTCTGGGCTGACTTTTCAGTGAGTTCTCCAAGGATGGCGGGAAGTCAGGCTTCTTGGCTGTGGGCTGGGCGGGCTCTGCCTGGGTGTGTGTGGAGCTCCTTAAGCTCTGGATGCCTTTGCTGCTGCCCTGCTGCAGGTGCTATCATTTTCTGCACAAGATGGGGAGGTGCTCACAGAGCTTCAAACTGGCCCACTGGGTTTTTTAATTAATTAATTAATTAATTAATTATTTTGAGACAGAGTCTCACTTTGTCACCCTTGGTAGAGAGCCATGGTATCACAGCTCACAGCAACCTCAAACTCTTGGGCTCAAGCGATTCTTTTGCCTCAGCTTCCTGAGTAGCTGGGACTACAGGTGCCTGCCATAATGCCTGGCTATTTTTTTAGAGATGGGTCTCACTCTTGCTCAGGCTGGTCTCAAACTTGTGAACTCAGGCAGTCCACCCTTCTCTATCTCTCAGGGTGCTGGGATTATAGGCGTGAGCTACTGTGCCCGGCCCCCTTTATTTTATTTTTTTATGGAGATGGGGTCTCTCTCTGTCGTCCAGGCTAGAGGGCCATGGTGTCATCACATGGCCCTCAAACTCCTGGGCTCAAGTGATCCTCCTGCCTTGGCTTCCCAGAGTCCTGGGATTATAGGTCTGAGCCACCGTGCCCGGCCCTTCCTAGTTTTCTTAAATAGTAGTAAGAAAGTGTCCCTGTTTCACTGAGACAACTTATTAGTGCAACTAGCTTTAGAAATGTCTTTCATGTTTACCTGCTCTGCTTGAACTTTTCATTGATAGTTGAAAATTGATATCGGGGTTTGCGCAGTAGCCGTGGAAGTTCGTTCTTCTCTAGTTTCTCAAAGCCCAGATCGGCACTTGTGCCCCGCGAGACACGACGATGAAGGCGGTGTGCGTGTTGAAGGGCAACGGCGCAGTGCAGGGCACCATCCACATCAAGCATCAGGGAAATGGACCAGTTATGGTAAAGGGACGCATTACAGGACTGGCTGACGGTGATCACGGATTCCATGTCCATCAGTTTGGAGATAATACACAAGGCTGTACCAGTGCAGGTCCTCACTTTAATCCTCAATCCAAAAATCATGGTGGGCCAAAGGGTGAAGAGAGACATGTTGGAGATCTGGGCAATGTGACTGCTGGCAAAAATGGTGAGGCCATTGTGTCTGTCGAAGATTCTTTGATCTCACTCTCAGGAGAACATTCCATCATTGGCCACACAATGGTGGTCCACGAGAAACCAGATGACTTGGGCAAAGGTGGAAATGAAGAAAGTACAAAGACGGGAAATGCTGGAGGTGGATTGGCTTGTGGCGTAATTGGGCCGCTCAGTAAAGATTACCAAGGATGTGGTCTGAGTCCTAGGAACTCATCTGTTATCCTGCTAGTTGTAGAAATGTAACTTGATAAACATTAAACACTGTAGTCTTAAAAAAGAAATTGATATCAGATCTGATGTAGTATTGGGGTCCAAGGGCAGCTTCCAATTTGGGTATTTTTCCCATGGTCATACTTTATACACTGACTATTATGGCCTTGCATAGGACTGCCAGGACACTGTCTAGCACTGGGATCCTAACCTTGGGTCCCTGCCTCCTGGGACAGCAGCTGCAGTGGGATGCACTTGCCCCATGGAGCACCACTCAAGGGCCGTGTGTGGGTCCCTGCACCTGTGATGTGCTTTTTCAGTCTGTGGCTGGACTCCAGTGGGCCTCCTGAGCCTCTCTGTGCTCCAGGCCAGGTCAGCTGGGTCCCTGTCACCTGTGCTGCCGCCCGGCACCTACCGAGCAGTGAGTGCGTTGTGGGTGGTGGAGGCGGATCCAGGGTGCTGCCCGTCTGCCCTGATCTGTGTCAGTGGCTGCTGCTGCTATTGCTACTTCTGATTGTTCTAGTTGGGAGTTAATTTTGTTTTATATTTATGAGGTTTTTGTTTGTTTTTATTACAAATTTCCTTAAAATGTTGGCACGTGCTCGTTTGCTTAGGTTTGTGTGAAATTTTGAGGTAGAAAGAGGAGGTAAGGACCTTGAGTGCCCTTACCTCAGGTAGTGGACGTGCCCTCTCAGGTTTTGCAGAACATGAGAATAAACAGGGGGGTGAGTGGGAGGAGCCTGGGCAGCATAGGCCACCTCCTGCGGAGGAAGAGAGAAGGGCCGGTGACCCAGCCAGTCAGTGCAGTGCTCCATGCCCCCCAATCTCTTCACTGCTCTGTCTTAAGGAAACATAAATTTGCAAGTGAGGGAGTGTTTGGGAACTGGGACTGGCCCCGGCGAGTGTGGATGGGCAGCCTGGGTCAAAGACGTGTGTTGGATGGTGAGGAAGACAAGCCATGGCTAGAGTGGACAGGCCCAGGACTGGCGCTGCGGGGCTGGGCTCTGTCCTCCAGGCTGTGGGGCAGTGGCTGCAGTGCGGCTTCAGCATGTCACAGGTGGGCGTTCTGGCTCTTAGTGGCCTCTGGTCAGTCTGCTGACCTCTGAGTCTCTCTGAGCCTCACCATCCTCACCTGTAGGCTGGGAGTTACCTCCCAAAGTTACTGAAAGGCTTAAATGAGATGTCCTGGGCTGCTCATTCAGGAGCCTGGTGCACAGTAAGTGGCTCTTAAGAGAGCAGGATGGGTTACCTCATGGAGTGAGTCTGTGGCTTGAAGGCATAGAGCAAGGTTGCTGGAGTGGCTTGACCCCTGGACAGCAAGTTTGGGTGATGCTGTGAGTAGAGGGCCCCTAGGGGAGGGATGTCCTCCAGAGAAATGCACCCTGGAGCAGTTCAAGGGGACAGATTGCTGGGATTGGCGTCCTGCCAAAGCCACTTGTGGTTTTGGGAGGGGACATGGAGTGCCGAGGGATGAAGGAGCCAGCGGCTGGCCAGACAGCGTGGCGTGTCACAGAGGGATGCCACCTGCCTTTGGAGCGGTTGGCACCAGGGACTCGGTGAGGGGCCGGTTCCTGGGTGATGAGGTGTGCAGCAGAGAAGGGTGTCAGTGTGGGGGCCTGAGATTGGTAAGGTGGGATGCTGAAGGGTGGCAGAGCTAAGGAAGGAGTGCAGTGGGGGCATGTCCCCGGGCAGCACCTCAGGGCCAGTTAACAGGGAAAGGAGCATCCCACGGCCCGTCCTGGTAGCGATGCCTGGACGAGGCTGTGCAGCTCCATAGTGTTGGGCGCCCGCCGCGTGTTCACAGAGTGTGTTTCTCTAAGCCAGTGATTCTGTGCTGCTGCCTCATCACAGTTTGAGAGAAGCTGCTAGAAGAACACCCAAGCCTTGGTGCCCGCCCTTCACTTGTGTTCACATCCCTCTGGGCCTGCTGCTCTGCAGATGTGTGTGTGAGTGGCAGAGGGCTGCCTCTTCCTCTCCAGTGCTGGGCACCTCCTGTCCTGAGCACAAGGATGAGCTGAATGGGCAGCCACTCAGTGCCACTGAAGGCACTGTCCACGATTACACGTCTTCTGGAATTCTTCAAGGCCCCCCTGCCACCCCACCTCCTTAGTCTCCTTGGGTCCAGCCTGGCCTCTTTTGTGCCAGACACTTGTGCTTCTGTGTGTGGGCAGCCGCTCAGGGCCTGGCTCCCCCAGCACCTGTGCTCAGCCCTCTCAGCTGTAGGTGACGAGTGTGGTGTGGTGGCCACTTCTTTGTGGTGCTGCCCACATTAGTGCACGTCCTCAGGCGGCACCGTCTCCTCCATGGCTGCTGTGTGGTGTCAGGCCTGGTGAACAGCGTGAGGTGTGTGTGCCAAGGGCACACGCTGAGCCCTCGCAGAACCAAGAAGGAAGGTTGAGGGTGGTGCCTGTGGGTCAAAGGAGTAGGGCACTGGCCCCATATGCCAAGGTGGGGGGTTCAAACCCAGCCCCAGCCAAAAAAAAAAGAAGGAAGGTTGACGCCCACAGCTGGGTACACACTGTCACGCCCACAGTCACACGCTGTCACACCCGCAGTTTTGGCAGATGAACTATTTTGTGACGTGTGAATAAATATTTCACAGAGTAAGCAATTTAGTAGCTACCAGGGAAGAAGTAAAGTATGAGTGTTATTTATGTAAAAATCAAAATTTTTATTATAACATATACACAAGCTTATATAGTATATTAATAATTGTGTTTGGCAATTTGTACATCAGGTAAAAGTTGCTTTTAATTGTGTTCATGGCTTATGTTTTATAGCAGAGTCATTGGAAATTCACGTTAGTGTGAGTCAAGGGCCAGGCCCCAAAGTGTTTTTGGGTAGTTGCATCCTTCACTGCCAGGTAGCAAACATCACTCGTTTTCTTAACTCTCCCCTGAGCAGATCTCTCCTCATACTCTGTGTGAGGGACTGGAAGGGCTGGGTGAGCTGTCCACTGTTTCAAAGCTGGAAGGCTGTTTCAGTTGCTGGCTGAACTAGCTGCTTTTTTCATGGGGTACTATAAAAGAATAATTGATAAATTATTGGTATTTCTTACCAAATGAACAGAGCTGGTCGTTTGTTGCCAGTGATGATAATCTGAGCTGTCAAGAGAAGTTGGAATTTTTGAAAGCTTGTCTCCGACAGTTCCCAGTAAAGAGGGTGTCGGCACCAACATCAGAGGACACCATGCTTTCGACATTATATAATGAACAACATTTGGAAAAATCTGCATAGTCCAATGAACCAGTATTTTCCAAATGATCAGCGCAGGATTGTGCCTGGGTAGAAGATGCATTTAAAGTGCAAGATGGACCAATGGATTCTAAAGCAGCAAAGCACACAAAGTTCACTCATGTGGTTTCATATCCCAGGTTGCAGCTGCCTTTAAGGAAAACAAAATGCCATGTTTTGGTGTCACATCAAGGAAGGGACCCACCATTAGCTGAGAAGGCTGTGAGACCCTCCTACCCCTTTCTACCTGCACCGTGGGAGGCTGAGCCTCACTCTGTGCACCCAGCAGGGCCAGCACAGCTGTCTGGAAGCAGACCATCCTGGCCAGCCATTTTCATTAAGCCTGATGTCAGAGAATTGATAAAAATGTAAAATAATGTCCCTCTTCTCACTCAGGATTTGTTGTTGTTATTCTGGAAACTATCGTTATTTTTTATAAAAAATGTATGTGCTGTGGTTTGAATGTTTGTCCTTTTTGAAACTCACATTGAAACTTAATCCCCAGTGGAACAGTTTAAGGAGAGGGACCTTTCCTAGGTGATTGGGTCATGAACCGTGCCCTCTTGAATAGGTTAACCCATCTGTAGATTAATGGATTATGGGGTCATCGCGGGAGTGGTCAGTCATCACGAGAGCAGGTCTGTGACAGAGCCAGCCGGGCATCTCATGGACCAGCAGCAAGAAGGCCCCACCAGACGGGGTCCTGCTTCCTGGATGCCTCAGCCTTCTGAACTGTAGATGTGTTTCTTCATGAATTACCTGTCTGCAGGCTTCTATTAGCAGCATGAAAAAGACTCAGATAGGATGTTAATATGTCATGGTTTGATGTGTGTAATTTTAAAATGAATTAATAAACATTTGAACATTTTCTGTTAGAATTTCAAACGTGATGTGTTGACTGACAGGGACAATCCTTACGGCATAGGCTCTTTGGGGGCTTTGAGGCTGGAGTGCAGCTGCGTGATCACTGCTCCGTGGTCTCAGCTGGCGGTGTGGCCGTGTGTGGACCAGTGTCCGCCTCGCTGGTGAGCAATCGGGTCACCACTCTGGTCGGTAGGTGCTTTTCTTCCTTTGTGCCCTGGAAGAGGCCCCTGTCATACACCTGGTAGAACTTTGAGTTTTAGTGGCAGTTGCAGGAAGAGACTTTATTGAATATTAGTCTCATTCCAGCTGTTTTATTATATTAAGACTGGACCATCCCCAGGACTTCTGAGAAATGGCAAATTTAATTTGCCAGAATAGCAACCGCATGCATCTCTCTGTTCCAGTTTTCTTGGGCTGGTTGCCCTGATTTTTTTCTATTGAGACCTTTACTTTTAGCAGAATTTTAAATGACTCTTTACCCTGGCAACAGAGTGATTTTTGAGTAAACAACTTGGATAATGTGTGGTGTCCTGATTTGGATGAGGTTGGGATTCGGGATTTTGTGGTGAGTGTGGAGCATTTACTTAAGCCACTCTTAGCTTTCAGAAACTAGGAAAACAGTTGAATCGAGCATTCAGGAATGGTTTCCATCAGCCCTGAGGGGCAGGTGTTCCGCCTGGAGCCGGCAGATGCCGCTGATCCTCAGATTCAGGCTGGCCGTGTGCGGCACACTCCAGAATGTCGTTTTAAACCAGGTGTCTGGTTGTTTTCCTTTTCTGTGAGGAGGTCGGACGGAGGCCAGTAGCCTGGACCAGTGTGGCAGTTCTGTGGGCGGGGCCTGGGACTCCTACCTGGCAGGGCTTCCTTGTGCCCCTGTCCTCCAGTGGGAGGGCATGCAGCTCACCTCTCCAGGAGGTTCTCGAAGCTGCCACACACCACTTTGGCGCTGTCTCCTAGCTGTTTTGTGAGAGGCTGGTGGGCCACGTGCCCTGTGCCTGAGGAGGACAGAGCCTGGATAGGCAGCCAGTAGTCTTTGGTGTCAGTGGTGCTTCTGGAGCTGTCTGTGTGTTTTCCTGGATAAGGGTCTGTGGGCTTTTTTTTTTTTTTTTTTAAGGCTCTGAAATCAGTCTGTGACCCTAAAATGTTTTAAATCCACCAAGGCAGAGATTGGGTGGGTGGTATTATTTGAGGACCTCTGCTTTCCTGACGAAGTCTGGCTTATCCCCCTCATAATCTTTTCTTCTGGCTCTTAATTTGGAAAAAAGAAGACTGAGTTCATGACATGTGGCTTTGATCTCCAAACTGCCCACCAGGGAGGCTGTGCTGAGAAGGCCTGTCCCCCGTTAGACCTGGTGGGCTCTGTGGCGGCGGCCAGTGCGGCTTGTGCCAGCTCCGTCCCATGCTCCCTGAGGTGCCTTTCTCCAGAGTTCACACCTCCGCGTTCACTTATCTCATCATTTTTTTAAAGTGTATTTTTCTTGAACTTTTTATCTTTTCATTGTTTTTAAATTCTTAACATTTTTTCATTTTGTTTTTCTGAAGATACTGTCTGTTGTGTTTACTTGCTCTAAGGTTCCTGAAGTTGAGCCTCCATTTCTGAAATTATTTTTCCTTTTATTTCTAGTATTTCGTGAGTTGTGGCATCTATTTCTGAGTTTTTCTAATGCTGGTTTATGATTAATGATATCACATCTTTAATGTATTTCAACTTGTTTTGAAACATCAGTCTACAGTTTTCCTCTTTTGGGGGGACTTGTTTTTCATCATTCGTAGTGATGTCATCTTGTTCCTTAGTCTGGTTTTCAGAGACAGGAGCTGGTCCGTCACCCAGACACGAGTGCCACAGCACGGCCACCGCTCACTGCAGCCCCAAGCTGCTGGGTTCCTAGGTGGCTGAGACTATGGCTCACAGTGCGTGGCTAATATATATATACATATATATTTTCTTTAGAGGTGGGGCCTTCCTATATTTCTCAGGCTGGTCTCCGACTCCTGGGCTTGAGTGGTCCTTCTGCCTGAGGACTTCCTGAGTCACTGGGATTATAGATAGCGGGCGTGAGCCACCCTGCCTGGCTTCTTATTGTCTTTTAAAATATGTTATGTTTCCTTTCCTTAAGATTTGACCTCAGTGGTCTCTATTGCTCATTTGTATGTGAAATTGTTTTTCTTGGATATTTAGAAAAGAGGCTTGATTCAGACAGTTTTCCTGATGTCACTATTCTGTCTTGTATGTTTTACGAAGTCTTAAAAAATGTAGCAGCTTATTTTCTGAGCTCTGCTGGTTCTTGTCTCTCCCACCTTTAATTGGCTTTTTTTTTTTTTTTTTGAGACAGAGCCTCAAGCTGTCCCCCTGGGTAGAGTGCTGTGGCATCTCAGCTCACAGCAACTCCTGGGCTCAAGCAAACCTGCCTCATCCTCCCAAGTAGCTGGGCCCACAGGTGCCTGCCACAACGCCTGACTATTTTTCAGTTGCAGCCGTCATTCTTATTTGGTGGGCCAGGCTGGATTCGAACCCGTCACCTTAGGTGTATGTGGCTGGAGCCTTAGCCACTTGAGCCACAGGCACTGAGCCATAATTAGCTTTTATTTTCCTTTGTTCTTAGTTTCCGTGCCTGGTGTGATATATAGTCTGCTGTTCTCAGTCATTTCTTTTCCAAGTATTTGGCCTAGCAGGAGCTTTAATGGTTGGTTTTGAGAATCCTTGGGGTCCAGAGAGTTCTAGGCCTTCTGGACACGAGTACAGACACCCCTGGTGCCTGCCCACCTGCCTGTGCACCCTGCTGTTCTTGCACCAGAGGGCTCCCCTCAGTGGTTTAGTCCTCATTTGCTGGGTTTGGGGGTTGGTGAGAGATCTCCTGGACTTGGTTTTGCTGTCCCAGGAAGGATGGGGAGGTCAACAGTCTGTCACTGCCGTCTTCCTAGAGCTGGGCTTTTAAATGCTTCCGTCTTAGTCCCTCTGGGGCCCTTCTTTCCTCTGTCAATCGTTTGTCATCAGGTCTCTTCTTTGTTAAGGACAATTAATTTTTTTTCTCAATCTAATCTCATATCAAGTTAAGAAGTGGGAATAAAAGCATCTGTACTGTTGTATTGATCATAGGCTCGATCATATGTTTATATAAAAATATTGTCTGGATAAAGGAAGATTTAAGACAGCACTTGGCTCCAACTTCTCCAAATTCTGGAGTTCTGGAGCTGCTACTGTGTGACTGTAGAGTTTGAATCTAGACAAAGGAAAGGGGGAACCACGCTGTTGATAGGGTTTGAGAACACTGTGAAGTTGCTAATTCAGTTTTATGCTTGTTGGAACTTACCTATTCACAGAGTTGTCAGGAGACTCATAGTTAAACTACATGACCTGAGAATTCCCTTTCCCCTGCTGTGGATGTGTGTTGAGGGCCGCCAGGGAGGCCTCACCCAAGGGAGGAGTGGGCCGCGGAGGGCTGCGGGTGTGGTTTCCGCTCTAGGAGTGTGTCGTATGGTTTGGAAAAGACAAATAATTTGTTTTGTAAAATTTATTTATAAATAATTAAAATAAGGTATAATGATAAAAATATGGTGACACTGCTAAATTCTCCAAGACAACTGTTTAGGTCTGGGCGCAATTGATCATCGTCGGAATGCTGCAGCCTTACTCTTAGTTTGGAACTAAGGTCCTGATGCCTAATCAAAGCATCACAGGAGCTGGAAGAAAGTCACTGACTGTGTTCTAGACCCTGTGCTGGGCTTGGGGACAGCCCTGCCCTGGACGGCACAGTGGTGGGCAGTGCAGTGGCCTTAGTGCTGGGTGGTGCTGCGGTCCAGGGCTGACCCTGAAAGAATGTGAAAGGCCAAGTAGGGGAGCTGCCAGGCCACATGGGCTGTAGAACAGCAGAAATGGAGCATGAGGTGTGGCCCAGGGCAGGTCTGCTGGAGGGAGGGTTTGAGAGGAGGGTTGCTGTGCTGTTGTGGAGGCAGCAAGGGATGCGTCTGGGGTTCCTCGGGTGTGGTGAGCACAGTGGAGACTGGGACTCCTCAGGGAGCAGGAGACCCCAGGACTTGCTGCAGGAGGTTGAGGCCATGTTTCTAAGCCCGTTTTACGGGGTAGCTTTGGAGGTGGCATGAAGAGTGGAATGGACAAGTGGGGGTGGTTCAATGTTTAAGGAAGGAAGTAGTGATGCTTATGAACTGTCTGTCATTTCTCACCGGACGCCCACCTGTCAGTGGTCAGGATAGGAAGACCCCACAGACATCTGTGTCATCTCATGTATGTGCTCACGGTTGGCATCAACAGCTTGTGTCATTCTGTGTATCCTGGTCGCTCATCTCCCTCTCCTGTTTCTTGGTTTCTGTCTGTAGGTGACGGAGCCCAGCCCTACTGTCAGGTGGACGGTGTGGGTGCCGCCACTCCCTCCCGCTCTGGATGATGTCGGAGCACGACCTGGCGGATGTGGTTCAGATCGCAGTGGAAGACCTGAGCCCTGACCACCCAGGTACAGAGCTGTGGGACAGTAGGTGAAACATTATTCTCTTTCTTCTTTAAAACCTAAGAACAACTCCAGTAGTTTTCTTTAAATTACACAGAAGAAAAGGTGATGCATGCTCTGTTTGCGAAGTTCAAGTCTGAGAGGTGTGAATGCTGTTGTGCCCCCCAACCCCTCTCACACACCCCCCCAGTCCTGGAAGGCTGCCCCCCTTTCTGATGCATGCACATGCAGGCACACCCACTGCAGAATCCTGCTGCTCTCAGGCCTGCAGCCTTCCCCACCGTGGCCCTGTGTCAACTTGAAGTCTTCCCATGTCCGTGTGTTATCTACATTCTCAGCAATTATGTCGTGTTCCACTGATAGGTATATCCTGACTAGTGGAGCTCTCACCCTTTAGATGACCATTTTCACAGCTTGTGTTGTTTTTCTTCATATACAACCCCGTAGGAAAGATCCTTGCATATCTATCTTGGCAAATATTTCTACAGGGTAAGTTCCCAGAAGTGGAATTGCTGTGTGTGCTTAAAATTTTGATAAGACATTGATGTTTTCCAGAAGTGTTTTATTAATTTATTCTTCCATCAATAGTGGCTGAGAATTAAGTTTTTTCCTCCCCTTTTACTCAGGTTGGTAATTTTCTTTAGTGATGTTAAAGGCACAAGTCTACTTTGAGATGTTAATGAAGTATTTGTTTTAAGGAGACCCTGTAGAAATGAAATCTACATTTCAAGAATTTTATCTAAGAAAATACCTGGTTAGTGGTTATACTTATTATTTTAAAAAGATTTTGGTTTTTTTGCTCCCAGTTTACGTGTCTTACAGTGCTGTTAAGTTTGAAATGACACGTGCACACCGCTGAGTCCCTGAGCCTTTTGGTGACATGGTTATTAGTTCAGGAATGTTAGAATGGACAGAGGAATTTCAGAAACCACATGGGAAAGCATGATGTCTTGTTTGTGTGATCTGTTTGACATGTTGGTTGAGACAAGCACATGTGGAGAGTAGCTGTGGGGTGGAAGGGGAGAGTGACACGCGGGGTCTGTAAGAGAGGGAACAGTCCCAGACGTGAGGGCGTGTTTCAGTCAGTCCCTACCTTGTTTTGCTTCTGATTTGTTTATAAAAGGCACCATCACTATGTATAACAATTTAAAAAATATGTGTTTGTATTTTAGAAGGCGACTGACATTTTTTAAGAAAACACACACTGCATTGTTACAGAAGAAAAATGTTCTAATTACATTTAAGCAGTTTTAGAACTGTTAAAATTCCAGCAGACTACTTCCCAAATAAACTATCTTTTTATAGACTATAGTCCAAAAAGGAATCATTTCTAACCTTTATTTTGTTCCATCTGTTCCTGGGAACCACGGTTTCTCTATGTTTGTCACAAACCCATCTGCTGGGACATGGAGCAGTCTCTGGCCGAGGGGGACACTCACCCCTGGCACACACCATGGGGCACCGTGCGCTTTGCTTCATAGTTGGTTTAGGAATGTTACAAAATCTCACAGTACAGTCGGCAAAGCAGAAGAAAGGAAAACCTCCCATGGTCATGGTCGTGGTCATGGGGCACCTGCTTTTACACTGTCAGTGCGTAGCTCCAGGGTTTTCTGTTCCCACCTAGCGGTGCCGGCTTGTTTGAACATACGGAGGACCCTAACTTTCATCTGGCCTAGGGTTCAGGTTGATTGCCATGGCTTTTAAATAAACAGATCTTTTGTCTAAAAGCAATGCATACTGAATTTAGAAAGCCATGTACACAAAATGTGGCAAAGTGCCAAGAAGGAAGGGTCCTGGCTGCCCCACTGCTGCTTGTAGGCGTCAGGCGTGGTCTGGCCACATGGGTTCATCCTGTGTGGCTGTAGGTGGGGCCTGCTAGAAAGTGTGATGGCTGGTACGCCAAGGTTATTCCCTGTTGGGGACCATTCAGATTACTGATTTTTTTCCTACCAAAAGTGCTGTTGTGAACACACTGTGTGTGTGTGTTATATCTGCACACATGGGTGATAGATTCTCTCATATGCTGCACTCATTTCTGTAGACTGACTGACAAACTGGTGTTCCTGTTAAAAAGTGTGTTGACTCTGTTAATGTGGATCTTCCCAGCTACCTGAGAAGCCCAGGTGGGAGGATCCCTTAAGTTTGAGGCCAGACTGGGTGACTTAGAGAAACATGACAACTACTGCGGACACATTAACATGGAGGCTTCACACTCATCCTGCGGGGAAGGGGGTGTGGACAAAGCTGCGGAGGAGATGCCCCTGCCCCTCCCGACAGATGTCAGCCCCTCCCACACATGTCGGCCCCTCCCACACATGTCGGCCCCTCCCACACAGATATCAGCCCCTCTCACACTGATGTCAGCCCCTCTCACACTGATGTCAGCCCCTCCCACATTGATGTCGGTCCCTCCCACACAGATGTCGGCCCCTCCCACACAGATGTCAGCCCCTCCCACACAGATGTCAGCCCCTTCCACACAGATGCCAGCCCCTCCAATACAGGTGTCAGACCCTCCCACACAGATGTCAGCCCCTCCCACACAGATGTCAGCCCCTCCCACACAGATGTCAGCCTCTCTCATACAGGTGTCAACCCCTCCCATACAGGTGTCAGCCCCTCCCACACAGATGTCAGCCCCTCCCCACAGATGTCAGCCCTTCCCACACAGGTGTCAGCCCCTCCCCACAGAGGTGTCAGCCCCTCCCCACACAGATGTCAGCCCCTCCCACACAGATGTCAGCCCCTCCCCACAGATGTCAGCCCCTCCCCACAGATGTCAGCCCTTCCCACACAGGTGTTAGCCCCTCCCCACAGAGGTGTCAGCCCCTCCCACACAGATGTCAGCCCCTCTCACAGAGATGTCACTGCACTTATGTGCCAGCAAAGAGGTTATTTCAGGCAAGAAGATGAGAAGAAAACACTGTGGCACAATGGAAAAATACTTGGCATAATAGCAGAAATATAACATTCTATTACATATTTGTAATTGCAAATATGTAAGTTTGTAAAGATCAACTAGGTCTAGGGAAGAGAAGTAGGTGCCACAGCAAATAGAAATGTGATTTGCAGAGATGGGGAGATTGTGGACAATTTTGTCTTAGATTTTGTGGGTATCTTTAATGTTTTTGCAGTCAATTTTAGACGATAGAAAGGCAGTCAGAGCCATAATGTGGCAGGCTGTGGATCTGGGCCGAGGAGCCCGTCCTTGGGGAGCCCTGCACATCCCTGAAGTTGCTTTTGGTGTGTGGGTACCTGGCTGTGGCCGCATGAAGATGAGGAACAGGTTTCTGTATAACTTGGTATGTCCAGTTTGAGACTGTTGTGGTCATCAGCACCTACCAAAGTGAAATGTTCTGAAATTAGTTTTGACTTTGAAATGAGGTATCCAACAGACAAGACTTTATTTTAAAGATGGGAGAAAATCATTTTTATTGGTGTGTTTTATTGTGCTGAAATCAAACCCGGCAGCCCCGTAGCACAGGGAGCGAGAAGACTGCAGTTCTGGTGTTCGGATGGACTCAGCAGCCTGTCAGGGAAATAATTTATCTGCTGTCTCAGCTTTTCTTGGGATTAAGGAGCTATCCTCCTTTCTGTCTGGCTGAGAATTTTGAGTTTAAGCTCTGAAAAGGCAGAGAATGCGGTAGATGATGCCATTTCCTGTTTCACCTTAAGGTGTCAGTGCTGTCTGCAGTCTGATGTTCAAGGACCCTGTAGGGCTTGTCATGAGAAAGTTCCAGTTTTTGTCTCTGTCACTGGTTTCAGTTGTTCTGGAGAACCACGTGGTGACTGATGAGGATGAGCCCGCTCTAAAGCGCCAGCGGCTGGAGATCAACTGCCAGGATCCCTCCATAAAGGTAGGCTTAGAGGTCTCAGGCTGTGTGGGCATCCTTACTTTCTAGGCTGTTGGGACAAGTCATGTGAATGGGGTAGCTTAAAACAAAAATTTACTCTCTCTCAGTTCTGGAGGCCAGAGGTTTGCAATCAAGGTGACGGCTGGGCGGTGTTCCCTGCAGAGGTCCTGGAGGAGGGTCCTTCCTGTCCCTCCAGCCTTTGTGGCTGTGGCGCTCCAGGCCCTGTCTCATTCTCTCTTTTTTTCCCTTTCTCTTTCCCTGCCCACAGACAGGGTCTGTCTCTGTCAACCAGACTGGAGTGTAGTGGTGCACTCACAGCTCAATACAGCCTTGAGCTCCTGAGCTCAGGCAAACTTCTTGCTTTAGCCTCCCAGGGTGGTGGGGCTACAGGAGTGAGCCCCTGGGCCCAGCCTCCCTTCTCTTGTGAGGACTTGCAATTGGACTCAGGGCCCACCCTCCCTGGGGATGATCCATTGACTTATTTATATCTCCAAACACCCCTTTCCCCAGTAAGGCCACATTTATAAGTTCTAGGCTGGGTTAGGGTGTGGATATGTCATTTCTGGGAATCACCTGTCAGTTTACTATGTAAGAGCATAATCCCTTTGAAGAGAGTGAAGAATAAACATGGTTTAGATTGCGTTTGCTGCTGACAGTGAGGCCCCTTCTGGTTCCCCCAGAACCTTTGCAGGCCTATTTGACACAGCAGGAAAACAAAGTTACTGTGGCTGTTTTCCGCTAGTGACAGTTTCCTAGACGGGGTTCTTGGAGAGCACCACTCAGTCAGTTATTTCTGCACCTTGGCTTTTGCTTGTTTGATTGCAGTGTTTGCAGAGGCGTAGAGCTAAACGTAAGCACGAGACGTCCGTGAGAGTAGCACAAATGAAAACCAAAGTCCTTCTCATGTAACCAGACTGTCTGCTTAGAAACGTTCAATTCTCGTTAACAGAGAGAAGCCATGTGAACATGCATGGGTGACTTGAAACTATTTCCTCACTAAAATTTCTATTTCAGACCAAAGGATAGATGGATAGCAGTTGCATTAGTTAACAGCGCATTATCATGTCTTGAAATGCAGTTATAATTTTGTCACACAAGATGGGCATTTGTGATAAACAGCACAGAAATGTAGACAGGGGAAATCAAAGTGGCCTGCCCACCCCCAGCCCACGTTGGGTAGGTTTGGGCTTTGCCTTGAACCCTGGTATACATGGTTTAAAAAGATTTACTCCTAACTCTCTTTCTTCTTCATTATTAATTTGGCGAGTTGTTTTTTATTAATGTATAGGAGTGATTTTCACCTACAATAAAGGTGGCCTTATTGGGAAAAGGGTGTTTGGAGATGTAAATAAGTCAGTGGGTTGTCCTGAATGAGGGCGGGCCCTGAGTCCAACGGCAAGTTGAACTCAGGCAGGATTATTTCTGATTCAGAATTAAAATAATGTTGCTTACGGCATTTAAAGAATTCAAGAGCCAAATGAAATGATGTTTTCAAGTTATAAAAAAAATTCAGGCTTCTGCAGGTGAGCATGTCCGGCTGCAGCGTGGCCCCTGCCTTTCTGCAGACCAGCCAAGGGTGTGAGTCCACCGACCATGGGGCATGTGCCTTCTGACGGAGAGTAGTTAGCCTTCCCTTTGTGTGTTCCTCTCCCAGGAGAGGCCTGGCCAGGAGGAGGGGTCGTCTGCGGCCAGCATGGGGTGTTGGCAGAGTGTGGGTTCCTTTGCCACCTTGCAGCCCCTCTGCCCTGTTCACTAGGAAAGCAGGTAGACACGTATGAGCCCCTCTCGAGGCCAGCTCAGCCTGCTGAATGCGCCAGAAGAGCATTTCCTTTGACGCCAAGGTTGTGATGCCGACTCTGTGGCAGGGTGCCTGGCATTGCCACAGTCCGGGTGTTCTGTGCCTCCCTAACCATTAGGAGGGCGGGCAGGCTGTAACCACAGCCAGCTCATGGTGGCTCCCATGGGCCACATTCGATTTCCTGGGCCCACCTACTTCCTTCTGATGTGTCCATCTTGGGCATTGTACTCTTAGGTCAAGGGCCAAGAAGGAGAAACATATCCTCGCTGTCTTCAGATACTGACCCTGGAGTCAGGCTGGGCTTGCCTACTGCCTAGCAGGGCAGGAGGTGCCTCCCTGAGAGGGTGCCTCTGTCTGCTGGTGGGACCCATAACACTGATCCCTACATGTGGCAGGAAGCACGGAGGGGAGCAGAGCCCTGGCCTGCAAGCTTATGGCTCAGCCTGCTCCTGTGGCCTATGCTGAGCCCTGCGCACCACTCTCCACTGTCTGGTTACTGGTCAGGACCTGGGACCCACTCAGCGAGTCACCAGATGTGACGCCGCTTGCCGCTAGGTGGCGGGCTTGCTGTTCAGGAGCTCTGGGGACCCGGTGGTGGAGGCTGGGAACACTTGCGGGTGGTCTGTGGTGAGACCTGTGTGGCTGGTGCGGGATTCAGGCTTTTTTGCTGTTGGGTGTGATCTGTTTTCATTGTTACAAGGATTTGACCAGTTCTTTGGGTAAATTTACTGATTAATATGATATCACATGGAAGATGATGTAAGTTATTTATTCCATGGACTTAACTAAAAATCACACCTGCATACAGGTAAAACCTCGATTAAGTAGTAGTCTCACTCTCAGTACAAAATGTGACTTGTATTTAAACTGTGAACTTGTTTATTCAAATGTTTCTGGCTTATAACTAAAGAGCTAGTCACATGTAAATATTGTTCTGTTGGAGTAAATATAACTAAATTAGGCAGTAGCTGGGGCTCCAGACATCCCCCCTAAAGTTCTCCTTTTTTTCACTTCCAGTCATTCCTATATTCCATTAACCAGACGATCTGCTTGCGGCTGGATAGCATTGAGGCCAAGCTACAGGCTCTGGAGGCTACTTGTAAATCATTAGAAGAGAAGCTGGATCTGGTCACAAATAAGCAGCACAGCCCCATCCAGGTCCCCATGGTGGCAGGCTCCCCTCTCGGCGCAACCCAGACGTGCAACAAAGTGAGATGGTAAGGACAGAGCGGGCAGTGGCGCTGTCCCTGCATCCCCGCCCCCCGGCCCTCTAGTCCCTCAGCCCACTGTGACACCAGGGCCTTGGCTCGGCTGTCTCAGGGCGCTGGCTTTACTGAGACCGGAACTGAACATGTGACGTGCTGCCCCACAACGTGGAGTCGTTCTCACGTTTTCCTTGATGTGAACCAGACCCAGGCATCTTTTCTTTGGAACTAACCACCAGATCTGTGAAGATGCCCTTCTGCTGCTTTTCTCTCTCCTACTCTCTGTCTAGCCCTTAGGTATACATTTTCTGCATAGGTGGTGTTTATGAATTGCACTTGAGTGTATCAAACTTTCCATTCAAGTCTGCAGTTTTTATTGTGCTCATTTTTTTAGCATCCAGGCTTAGGTGTGCAGCGGTCTCTGTGTGGTTTAGGTGGGAACTTGACCAGCTCACGCGTTGCTTGTCTGAGGCACTGTGTTGGCTCCTCTAGCCCCTGGGTCAGCTGAAGCCCAGGCTGGCCGCAGTCACCTTCCGTCCTCCTGGCCTTCTTGCCTTTCCCACAACCGGTCCTGGAGAAGCCCTGCTTGTGGCAGTGGACGTGCGGGCCTTTGTGTTTGCTGAGAATCTGGAGACTTTTCACTGAGGCTGTCGGCTGACTGTTGCCTCCTGCCCTGCGTGTCTGTGGGAGTGAGGGTGGTGGACAGCAGGAAATGGGGAATGGGAGCCCTGCATGCCTAGAGGGGCCGCTGTGGCCTGGCCACCGCCATCTGAGGAAGCTACCTGCCTGTTGTGCTGGTGGCTGGGGGCTTTGTGGACTTTACAGGAGAATACGGAAGGGGGAGGGAGGTTTCTTTGCTGGTTGGTGTGGGAATGTTCACCAGCGTGACCCAATATCGTGGTGACCACTTGTCCTAGTTTGTCTGGGACAGCCAGGTAATTCCTGCTGTGCCGATGTGATCACAGGCACCTTCTTTAACTCTCCAAAGTGCCCAGACCCCTCCTGAGGCTCTACCTGGCAGTGTTGAAATCCGGCAGGGCACTCGGTTCCCAGTGGGGAGGTAGGCTGTTCATGGTGCTTCCCGGGACAGCCTTGTGCTGTGTTCATATGGTCAGCAGTACATCCCCCTCAGCAAGCGTGTGGGGTACTGTCTGTGTGTGTTCATGTGGTCGGCAGTGGCCTTCCATAGGCGTGTGGGGAATCCTGCTCTCTGTGCAGGAGCCCGTTAGACTCTCAGCAGTGTGCGCAAACCTGTCAGACCCATTGCCTTTTTATTTATTTATTTTTTTTAGGGTAATTTTGTTTTTTGGCAGTGCCCCTTTAAAATTAACTAATAATAACTTAAAATTATTAATAGACTGCCCCACTGCCCTGTAGTAGAGAAGTCTGTAGTGGGGTCATGGGACACATACCCATGATGTGCAGGGGGTTGGCAGGGATGAGCCAGCTGTCCCTGGTGCCCAGGAGGGCATCACACTGGGGATCCAGATGCCGACTGGTGACAGGCTATTACACAGAGACGCATGATTCCTAAGGAAGTTTCAAGTAAAGCAAAGTCTTGCCCCTGCCCCTAGCTCTGCATGCTTGACCCTTCCTGCCCCCCACCAGCTCTGCATGCCTGACCCTTCCTGCCCCCCCAGCTCTGCATGCCTGACCCTTCCTGCCTCCCCAACCCCCAGCTCTGTAGCCTGAGGATGGCTACCTGTCATTTGTCACTTCTGTGCTTGTTCTGGACAGGCCACCTCTGTGAGGTAGGGGAACGTGTTGACAAAATCTGTTTGATGGTTTGTGACAGTTTCATTGCCAGAGAAAGAATTCACTGTGGGTGAGGGGTACTCCAGAGCCCAAAGAGGGGGCTTCAGTGTGGTTTGGGCCTAGGGAATAGCCTGCTGGGAATTCCCCCCGCACGGGGAGGTTCTCAGGTTGTGGGGTGTCTCAGTTCCCCTGGCTGGCTCTGTTGGCAACTTGGAGGGTCCTGCATTGTTTCAACCTGGGTGTCAACTTCCTCTTCTTTAAAGAGAGGGTGGCTAGAGGAGGATGTGGGTCTGCGCTGGGGCTGCCTTTGTGCCATGTTCCTGCCTCTGATCACCCCAGAAGCTGGCAGGTGGGCTGGGGACAGAGTGTGGCAGCGTTTAGGGCAAGTATGTTGCAGTAACATGTTCCTTTGGTTTTTGAACTGTCTGACGATGACAGAGCCACTCATTTGGATGTCACATCTGCAGGCTGTGGGGGCCCACCACCCTTCACTGTCTGTGGGATTGCAGGGCTGCATGGCCCTGTCATGAGAACTCCTGTGGTCAGAAGGCCCCTCAGACTTCCTCCACTGGGCGGAGGTCTCAGCACCTAGACACCTGCCTTCATTTTCTCTGTGTTAACAAATGGTGAAATAAATGTAAAGTTTTTTAATATTGATCCAGATATATAATCTTGTTAACCCAAATTAGTTTTTATGGTTTTGGAGAATCATATTGACGAAGTAAAAAATCAGCCTATTATAGATTATGTTTGTTGTGTATCAGATGGAATTTATTAATATTACTAATAAAACTTTGCTTATAAAAATTAAGGTAAGATTAATGGAAGAAAAATTCCTCCATTTTCTCATAGTTTTAAATATATATTCTTCTAACAAGGTTTTAAATGTATTTGAACGACTCAAGAGTGGTGCAAATCTGTCATTTCTTTCCATGTAAATTCTGAAAATGAGAAATAAAAATTGGCAACAGTTGAAAGCTGTTATAAGACATTGTAGTGAGAAATGGTGACTAAATACTTAATCCCAGAATATCAAGAGAAAATATGTTTAAATTAGAAAGTTGCTGATTTGTAAACACCTGTGAGTGGTGAGTGCCTAAAATGTGAGCAGGGGACACAGAAAAGGGAAAGTCTCCCCAGAGAGGTTCAAACAGGTCGGCGCTCTGAGTGGGGAGTCAGTGCTTCTGTGAATTATTTATTTTCCCCTCAGATGTTGAAAATAAAGTTTAGAAGTAGGTTACAGATTGTCTTCTATCCAAATCATATGCTCTTAGAAGACCCCCAGCTTCCTCTTCCCTGGCTGTGAATCGTTTGCTAGGATCTGCATGTGGTCGGTCTCACAGGACAGAGCAGGCTCTGCAGAGACCAGCCCCTGACCTCCACGGCCTTCCTGCAGACAGGCTGCACCTGTTCCCAAGGACACACGGCTCTTGCTAATTAAAACCGTCTAGTCCAGAGGTTCTCCACCTGTGCGTCGTGAAAAGGGCCATGGCGTTAGGAAGGTTGAGAACCACTGGGTCGGTGCCGAGACTGGCTTCTTCGTTCTGCACTCCCTGGGTCACAGAAGGCAGTGGCTGACTGCCAGCCGCACTCAGTATTTAGTATTTAGATTTGCAGATTCTACACCTTAATGAGATTCTTTAAATAAATTCAAGAGAAAAGAAAAGAAAAAATAAATCCCTTTTTCTTTGAAGCTGAAGTTAAATCATCGTGATAAAATGTTGGTGAGAGTCTGTGGGTGGGTTCCTCCCGTGGCGTCTGCTTGGGGACTGGAGAAGTGGGCTTTAGTTCTTTTAGGTTGGTGCTTTTCTCCTTCCTACAGGAGGGCCATACGTTTGGGTTTTGCTTGATTGTAATTTTAGGTATGGTGTCTTGAGGGTTTCACTTTAAAGATGTCAGGAGGAGAACCTGGGTATGGTGGATGCTGAGGCCCCCGTGTTGAGCTATGAGGTCGTTTCTGAATGCTGGGCGGTGGGGACTGCAGAGAGGGCAGGCCTCTGAGGGTCGAGGCGTGAACAGGTGCATGTGTGCAGGCCACACAGACATAGACAAGGAGATGGCAGCCTAAGTGGACGTAGCAGAGAGTGCTGGCCGGTGTGGCTGTGCACCACATGCTGGAGGCTGGCAGGAGGCATCTGCAGAGAGCACCTCCAGACCCAGGTGTTTCCACTTTGTTTTCATTAACTGAGCATATCGACTAACAAGGAAAATGCTGGTGTTTCTTATTTTTAAAAACGACAGATTTCTATTTTAAAAGCTTAAAAATGTTTAAAATAAAAGCTTTAGAATGTTTCTACAATTTTACAGCAATTGTAAGAAATCAGAGGCTTCTTTATAATACTAGTTCTCAAAATGAAAAACAAAAAGCAGGCCTATAGCACAGTGGTTATGGTGCCAGCCACATACACTGAGATTGGTGGTTTGAACCCGGCCCAGCTAAACAACAATGGCAACTGCAACAAAATATAGCCAGGCGTTGTGGCGGGCACCTGTAGTCCCAGCTACTTGGGAAAAAAAAAAGGAAAAGTGATGTCTTATCAAGTTCCTCTTTCAGAGAGATGAGTCACAGATGATTTATGGTCTTTACCTCAAAACTGTTAACCCACAGAGAATTGAAATGTTTGATCAGGAAATGGCTTAATTTCCTTCTATTTTATTTCCTAGAGGGTCTTTTCTTTAAAATGTTGATGGATGTTTGTGGAGAGGCTATTCTGATTTTTCGTAGCCCCTGGAGCTCCTTGGCAGAGACAGGCCTCATCTAAGCCTTTCCACCTGGTATGTGGGCACGAGGCGTCGTGACCCGGAGGACCCAGTGTTCAGGGTGCTTCTGGTTTGGGGTCGCTGATGTTCATAGGCTTTAAAATGTGATAAACTCAAGACAGGAATATTTGAATCGTAAAGAAATGCTTCCGTCTCAGCCAGGATGGGCTCGTTTAACTTTCTCATCTCATGTTGAATGTTGGTAGCTTTCATTTAACTTTGTATACATGTGATTTTGCTGCCCCATCTCGCCCAGCTGTGCACCGCTTGTGACCTAAATGTGACCCACCATGCATGTCAGGGCGGGGCACTAACTGGAGAGCCTTTACACACAGTGCAGGGAGTCACTGACATCATCTGATGATTCAGAGATGTGGTCTGAGAGCCAAAGCTGATAGGGAACACGTTTCAATGTCTAATAGATCACACACATCCTGATAATTTGGAATAATTCTCTAGTTTCAGGATTACTAAACAACTCACTGATGGGTTTGTGCTCAACTGCTGTCTCCACAGTGCAAGATGCTCTGATGTGGGAGCAGGGAGCCTCTCTGCAGGACGGTCTTGTCCCCTGGCAGTGTGTCGAGGTGTGCAATCTTCAGGGGGCAGCCCCTGTGTACACTTGGTTAGCTGGTCTGCTAGGCACACTTAGGGCAGCACACAGCAGGTGCCGGCACAATGATGTTGGGTCCTGAGCATCAGTCCCCGCTGTGAGTCACGTCCGATGGGAGGGTGGTGGACTTTTCTGTGCTGACCTTTATTCTGCATCATTTCCGAATTCACTTGTTTTAGTAGCTTTTCTGCAGAATTTTAGAAAATGTGCATACTATGTTGTCTTTCAGGAGAGTCTGACTTCCTGTCAGGGTTTTACCTGTCCCCTCACTTCCCTGTGCTGCTGTGACCCCATTCCAGTTCCTTCCCTTTTTATTGTTGCCGTATTCCTGGCCTCTCACCATTGCGTATGATGTGAGCTGTGAATTTTTCAGCAATGCTTTTTATTAGGTTGAAGAAATCCCCTTCTGTTCCTTATTTCCGGAGCCTTTTTGAATTTGACGTGCATTTCGTGCATCTGCTTGGGGAGACCGGCTCCCTTCTTGATTCTGTTGTTGTAGTTATTTATGCCGACTTTGAATGCTCAACCAACCTTGCATTTCTGTTATAATTAAACCTGAATTGATCATAGTGTATTGCCCTTTTTATATGCTGTTGGGTTGATTTGCTAGTTATTTAGTTGTGAGTTTCTGCATCTGTGTTCATGGCACAGATCACTCTGGAATTTTCCTCTTGGGCGTGTCCTTATCTGTTATCTGGATGATGCTGACCTCAAAAAATGAGCTGGAAAGTTGCCTTTTATTGTCTAAGTATTTCTGTAGCATTAGTTTTATTTCTTCCTTAAATATTTGATAGAATTTGCCAGTGAAGCCATTTGGGCCTGGGTTTTTATCATGAGTTCAATAACTCTAGAACTTTAGTGAATGTAGAACTTCTTGAGTTGGCGTTGTTCAATTTGTGTCTCTCAAGGGATTTCATTTCCCTGGAAGCCTGGGCCTCCTCAGAATGATATTCTTGGTGGTATTTCTGTGGGGTCTGATTTTAAATGTGTGGGTCCACGGGGCGTGTCTCCGTAGGCTCTTCAGAGCTGTGACACTTTCTCAACCGCCCTTGCATTTGGTGACTCTGAGGATGCTGGGTCGGATCCCTTGTAGGATCTGTTGGGATTTGTCCCTTGCTTTCCTCCTGATTGGCCTGGGTGGGGGCTTTGGGGAGGATCCCAGGGGCGAGGCAGCCCTCTCCTCAACATGGTTTCTAGCTGGGGTGCCGGTGCCGACCCCCAGGCTGGGGATGCTCTTCAGCTTTTCCATAGGGAGGGAGCTCTTGCCTTGTCCTGAGGGTGCTCCTGGGTAGGTGGGCAGCTGGGGACCTGCAGAGGGGGTGGCCCTCCCCCTGTCACGAGTGTGGGGGTCCTATGTGTGCTTTACGCTTTGCTGAGAGTCCCACACTGCTTTGTTTTGTTATTCAAATCATTCCGGCTTGGCCTCCAGCCAAAGTCCACCCTGAGCCTGGCAACACCTTAAACGTGAAACTACATGTGTTGCGGCTGCCCTGCCCGTCAGCTGGAGATGCTCAGATGTCGACCTCTCTGTAGCCATGGTTCTTGGGGTCCTCGGTGGGTGTCAGGCCCCGTGCACAGGCCTGCTCAGGGCGCAGTCAAGGGGCCCTGTCGTCTCCACAGGCTTTTGTCAAGCAGGTTCTGCACTGGAGCCTCTGGTGTGTGCGTCTGTGCAGACCCACCGGGTGCAGCCCTGCCCTGCGGCAGGCTGATGTCCTGGGACCCTCTGAGTGTGTTTCAATGGGTCCTGTTCTCTCTTGCTCCAGGGTCTGTATGTATTACTTGCTGGCTCCGGCCAGATGTCTGGCCCTTCCAGTGCTGCAGGCTGGACCTTGTCCTGGGGGCTGCCCTCCCTCCTCTGCCCAGCCCCATGTCCTTGTCTGCAGTTGACCATGGTGTGATTTTCCAAGTTCTCTGGCACTAAGCAACTTATTTTTAGTTTTCCTTTTGTAGTTAAAACATGGCAAACCCAACGTTGCCAAAGTAGTTTAAACCGACGTTTTCCACAATGCTTTACGTTTCATTTTGATGGCTCATTTTGTGTGTGCTCTTGGCATTTCACTTGTGGGGGCTGCAGGCAGGGCCAGCAGAGCGGGAGTCCAGGGTGGGGCTGTGGCTACACCAGGGCTGGCCCAGAGCTGGAGGACAGGTGGAAGGATGTGTTATTGGGGAGACATGTGCCACGACTGTCCTGAACCTGAAGATACTTTGCTGAAGATCCATCAGGAAAACAAGTGAGGCTCTCAGACCCCGAGAGGGCAAGGCTGCCAGTAGTAAACAGGAGGTGATGGGGCATGGGGTGCTTGGAGTTGGACACGGGTACCACACTACGATGGTGGAGTGAGAGCAGGCAGGACCTTTATCACCGAAATGGGAGTGAGGGTAGGTGAGGATGGTGGTGACCGAGGCCATGTGTGTCAGGTGCACAAGGATCCTGAGCCTCAGAGTCCCGGTGAGGTTTTGAAAATTAGTGACACTGATTCCTGCCATTCACTGTTGCCTAGTGCTCACAGTAGCAGCCCCCAGGTTAAGCCCTCCTTGGTGTAGTGTCTACACTCTCTGTCTGGTGGGAGGGAGCCTTCGAGGCTGCATTTGGGCACTGTGTTCTTAGGGCCTGGCCCTGCGTGTCCCTCAGACTTTTGATGCAACATAGGAGCAGTGGGGGGAGGGCACTCTCTGAGCAGTGATGCCACAGCACCCAGATGTCCCCAGGAAGACCGGGGTTACCAGCCTGGCCTGAGCCTCACATCCCATACAGGATCTAATTTATCAGGGGTCAAGATTAAGACTGTGAAACTTTCACATGAAAACACAGGAGAAGATTTTGGGGACTTCAGTTTAGGCAAAGAATCTTAGATTTGACCCTGAAAGGATAATCGGGGCCACGAGGCTGTCGCACTTGATGGTAGTTCCCAGCTTCTGCTTTGGGAGAGTCCTGTGAAGAGGATGAAGTACAGACTGGGGGACAATGTTTGCTCAGCACATGTCCAACAAGGATGAACATCCAGAATAACGAAAACTCTACAGCAAAGTATGAGTGGTCCAGCTAGAGAGTGGGCAGAGCGCAGGAGAGCAGCCTGCTCTTCCACAATGCTTTACATCTCATTTTGGGGGAGTGTGGTGATTCGTTCCTGGGACTTCGTGCACCAGTTAAAGACACACTGAGACTGGGCTGCACTCTGGTGGGATGGCACTAGTTTTATAAGTTCCTGTGAATCCATGATTATTTTAAAACATAGGCAACCACAGTTCAACCAGAGAAGCAGAGCCAGTTGGAGGGACTGTGTGTGTGTGTGTGTGTGTGTGTGTGTGTGTGTGAGAGAGAGAGAGAGAGTGCCTGCAGGGGTGCCCCAGGGGACTGGCTCCCATGCTTGTAGGGCCACTGAGCACAAGCAAAGTGTGTGAGGCAATGGTTGGGAAGTGGGGGGGGCAGCAGGCAGGCTAGGCCCTGGCGGGCAGGCACTATGTGGAGGCCTCCAGGCCGTGGAGAGCAGGGGCCTTGTAAAGGGCTTGCTGAGAAGGCCAGATCACTGAGGGCACCTCCCTTTTTTTTTTTTTTTTGAGACAGAGCCTCAAGCTATCCCCCTGGGTAGAGTGCCATGGCATCACAGCTCATAGCAACCTCCAACTCCTGGGCTCAAGCCAGTCTCCTGCTTCCACCTCCCAAGTAGCTGGGACCACAGGCACCCACCACAACGCCTGGCCATTTTTTGGTTGCAGCCATCATTGTTGTTTGGCGGGCCCGGGCAGGGGATTCGAACCCGCCACCTTAAGTGTATGTGGCTGGCGCCTTAGCCGATTGAGCCACAGGCACCGAGCCGGCACCTCCCTTTTGATGAATGTAAAGTGGATTATTAGGATCACCTGGTTGAGTGATCTGGTGTCTGAGATAACTCAGCCCAGGCCATGCACACCTCATGACATCATCCCACAGAGCGGGATGAGTGGCCAGGAATGGCACACTCGTGACACAGACAGAAAATGCCAGCATGTTCAGAATGTTCAAATAATATGGGAAAGGGAAAGCTGCTCTGTGACTTCCCATCCCCGTTTCCTGAAAATCTTTCCAGACGTGCTTCCATGCACCTGCACCCGTCTGTGGTCGTTTGTACTGTGCCACGTAATATTGCACTTTGCTCTCACTGACCGTAGATCACTGCGCCATTCTTAATGTGAAGGAGGTGTTCCATAGTTTTTGAGAAACTAAATATTCTTTTGTACAATGTGAGGTTGAAATAAATTGCATTAGCTGCAAGGGTGTTATTTCTGGCGCACTGTAATACTGATATTTAAAAACAACATGGATTTATTCTCTTAAATGTTTCCCTTGTAATATAAACACCACTGTCCATTTTAAACATCTCACAAGTCAGCTTTTGGCAGTCACATTTTACCTCGTACTTTTGCGTTCTAAGCTTTCATTTCATGTAACTTTATCCTGTTATCTAGGCTGTCATGCTCTCTGCAGCAGAAATAGGGATGTAAGTTGAGAGCTGAAAACCTTTATGTCCTGTGACCATAAGGACCTAGGGTTGAAAAAATTAATAGTACACGGCTAAAGAAAGCAACATAAATGTATTACCCTCTTATAACTAATTCTGAGTAATGAAACATTGTTAATATAATTTTTTTTCCTTTTTTTTTTTTTTTTTTTTGAGACAGGGTCTCGCTCCCTGTCTCCCAGGCTGGCGCCAGGTAGTATGATCACATCTTATGGCAGCCTCAGGCCCTGGGCTCAGCCCCCAGAGTAGCTGAGACTATGGGTGTGTGTCATTGCACCTGTTGTGGGTCTCGCTTTGTGGCCAGGCTGGGCTCAAGCCGTCCTCCTGCCTCGGCTTCTCCAAGTGTGAGCCACTGTCCCTGGCCGTGAATATATTTTTGAGGAGATGAGGCTTTTGTTTTACTCAATTTGTGAGTCTATAGATGGTTGTGATTGGTTGCTTATGAGGCAGGATTCAGCATGGGTCTTACTTCTGGTTTGGGTTACTAGAGTTCTAAACCCTGGGAGACTTTGTTCCATCAGTAACATGAGAGAGGAAGGAGCCCTCCAGCTCCTTGAGTTATGTGCCAAAAATCGTAATGGTCTGTCATCAGAAATTATTTCTCATGATCTGTGAGCTAAAAATTCAACTAGATCGTTCTATGAGTTCCATTGAAAGCAAAGAACCATAAACCCACCCGTTTACCAGGGGGTTGCCTGGTCAGTCTGCTGTGCTAGGCCAGTGTTCCCATTTGCTCTTGGGTCCTGGGTCTTGTTCTGGGTGGACAGTGAACCTCAGTGTAATTTTTTTTCCCTTTAAGTGGGAAAAAGGCTTTGTGAAGGGGAGCAAAGACATCAAGGTGCTCTCTGGGGAAGACCACTTTCAGGAAGCAGTTCCTTCTGGACACAGTGGCTGAGAGAGATGCAGAAGCCCTCTGGGGTGCACCTGGGGGGTGTGTTATTCATCTGGAAGCTGGTGCCTCAGAACATGGTGCCTTTTTAATAGAAATTTTCAAGAAACAAAGGCTAATTAGTCAAACAGCCTCTCTAGATGGTGGCATGAATGAATCTTACTATGTTATAATTTCTTTTTAGATCTTTAATTTGCTAATGCCCTTTGTGAACAACAGGTGTCCTTACTTAGTCTCTGATAGAGACAGAGAGAGGGTTGTGGGTGTGGGAGCCTGGGGACACTAGCCTTCTGCAGAATAGCCTCAGGAAATATAGACCATTCTGGTTTCTTCTTTTGCATATGTGAGAAGCTTGAGAGTGTCACAGCCCTTAAGTGGCTGCAGTAACCACAGAAAGTCTCCTGGGTGCCAGGGGGTAATTTGTCAGGGTTGAGTGGCTCCTTTGGGTGTCACCAAAGACAAGTGGACGCCTGGGGAAACGGTGCCTCTGGGGCGAGGTGTGGCTGGCCAGGCCTCACTGTAGAGATCCATGCTCTGTGTCTGACAGGCAATTACAGGTGTGTGCCCTACACACCAGGCTGTGTCTTCCTGTGTGGGAATCACAGAAGGCAGCCTTCTCTGAACTGGGCTTTGCAGCATGGAGTCCAGTGGTGTTTTACTTCCAGACCCTCGTCTTGCAGCTTGAGGTCAGTTCTTCCTGACCCGGCCTTTCACAGCAAGGTCTGCGTTATAGACTTTTATAACCACAAAGTGCTGCTAAGGCTTAAAAACTAATGATTGAGAAATATGCATGTGTAAATGCCTCCAGTGGAGCTGTGTCAGCTGTCCCTCTTGGCGCACACCAGTGCATCCCTGAGTGCTAGGTATGGCCTCTCCCCGTTGGCGCACACCGGTGCGTCCCTGGGTGCTAGGTATGGCCTCTCCCCGTTGGCGCACACCAGCGCATCCCTGGGTGCTAGGAATGGCCTCTCCCCGTTGGCGCACACCAGCGCATCCCTGAGTGCTAGGAATGGCCTCTCCCCATTGGCGCACACCAGTGCGTCCCCAGGTGCTGCCAGCTCTGGCCTCTTCTTTTGTAGAGTCGTTTTTCTTCCAAGCTAAACTCCAGGGCTGTCTGGTTGTGGTTGAGCCACTTTTCTGTGGACCTGGGTCACGTTTCCCCTTTCCTTCCAGATGTCAATGTTCTGGAATGATGTCAGTGTGTGATTAGGAGAGTTTACATCTTCCACAGGGGAGGCAGTGGGGTGCAGTGAGCAAAAGCAGCAAGCTGGCCTCCAGTAGATGGGCGGCCTCCAAGGCCACCTGGCCGTGCAGGTGATGACACGTGGTATTTCTACCTGTTCTCTGTCATGTGTTTAAATTGCCTGAGCTTGGCTGTCCTGTGTCATCCAGCCGTGAGGCCCAGAACACCAACAGTATGAAAGTCAAATGGTTAAGGCCCCGTTCCCGTGTGTCCTTACCAGCACAGAGCGAGGGTTTCTGTTTGGGGCCACTGCTCCTAGTGCAGGTCACTGGGGCTTGACTGTATTGAATTACTCACATGCACTCAATGAATGTTGTTGTTTTAAGGTCTTCTTTTTCTTTGTGATTCTTTTGTTCCATAGCGTCGTCCCCCAGACCACAGTAATACTCAACAGTGATCGGCAGAACGCCATTGTAGCCAAGATGGACGACCCCTTGAGCAACAGGGCACCGGATTCCCTGGAAAATGTCATTAGCAAGTCAGTAGCACGGCACCACCCTCACCTTTCCCTACCACTGTGACATGTCCCGTGGGAATGAGTCAGCCCCCCGAGCCAGGGCACGGCCGAGCACGTGGTTCAGCTCTGGTCACAGCCAGGCCTGGTGGGCACTGCACCAGTTCCCGGAGGTCAGGGTGGGGGGGCCTGCAGAGTGCTCACAGAGACCCACGCCATGGTGTGTGGCTGCAGAGAGGGCAGCGGCTCGTGGGGACTCTGTGTCTCGGCTCCCGGAGTCGTGGAGAGAGGTCACTGTGACTTCACAGCAGCTGGTGAGGGTGTGTCCTCCGGCTCACTTGGTGGCTGCGCCTCTAGCTCACTTGGTGGCTGCGGGGTCTCTCTGTCTGTGCAGCACCAGGTGAGCAGACACCCTGCCTGCTGTTGCAGAAGTTAAGTGTGCTAAGTTTATGGCTTTTTTTCTTACTCCTTTTGAGATATTGTGGATGGAAGCTTGGCTAGAAATGGGAGTGGACAGGAGAAGGGTCAGCACCCTGTGTGAGGGTGAAGGCCATCGGGCAGGGTGGGGGGGGTGGGCTTCTGCCCAGCGGACACTCCCCCATGAGGATGGTGGTGCTCTTTGCTTCCCATCGAGTCTTTGAAGTTCTGTTTTGCTTTTTTTCTCTGTCTTTTCTGTGATTGTCCCTCCTCCAGCTGTGTCTGGTATCCCTGTTGTCTTAGTTCAGTTTTCCAGGCTGGTAGTTGTGGGCACAAGGGCTGGCTATGTGGGGGGAGGCGGTGGGGAGGGGATGGGCAGCCCGAGGCTGGGCTGCCTGGTAAGAGGGTGAGGTTCCTCTGTCCTGCCTTTCTCAGGGCCCCCACTGAGGTCAGTTGGCAGCCTAAGTGTTTAGGGGCAAGTTCAGCCTGGGTAGTTTTCTAGAATCAAGTCCAGGAAGTGCAGAGTGAGCCTCCTCTGGGTGTGACCAGCATTGTAGACACCTTGTTGTGACTTTGCTCAAAGAGGAATTTGGCTTGTTTCCCCTCAGTGTGTAGCAGGCCTTGGTTAAGGAGGTTGAAAGGGTCCTTAAAGAGGCAGGTGACAAGTCTCCAAGTGTGTTTTCCGGGCACTCTCTTGTTCCTCACCAGGAGCCCTTGTGAGGAGAGTGGCTCCTATGGAGCATGGACTGTCTTTAAAGGCCACCTGAGTGTTTCTGTCTGTCTGTGGGAGTAGTTGCGAGTGATGGTGTGTTTCTGGAGGCGGGACGTCTGCAGGAGTCTTGACAGCACGGTGATGGACCAGTCTCTAGGCACACTTGCTCTTCATCAAGGCTTCCCTAATGTAGGCATGAAGTGACTCCTATTCAAGTGCAGCATTTGGTGGGATCACAGCCTCTGAAATCAGAAAGCACCATTCTAGGCCTGAGTCACAGTGAGTTTCACTTTTACTTTTGTGAGGGCAATGTTTGCTTTAAACGTTTAGGTTTCATTTTATGTAGTTTCTTCCACCCCCCAGATCCTTTTCTACTGTTATGTTGCCAATGATCTTCGTAGAAAGAGCTGTCTGGAAGACTGTGATCCACGGGTCCAGGCGTAGTCAGGGCCTGTGATAGACCAGGCAAAGGGACGTCCCCGTGAGGCCGCCCTGACCCTGCTGTCTGCTGGGCCGCACTCATCATGTCAGGTTGTTGTGTTTCTTTCCCGTGCAGCGCTGTCCCTGGGCGGCGGCAGAACACCATCGTGGTGAAGGTGCCAGGCCAAGAAGACAGCCACCACGAGGACGGGGAGAGCGGGTCAGAGGCCAGCGACTCCATCTCCAACTGCGGGCAGCCTGGGAGCCAGAGCATCGGGAACAACGTCACCCTCATCACCCTGAACTCAGAAGGTGCGTCCCAGACAGTTTCTTCTTCCCTTGGCTGAGAGCAGTAGGGACGATTTTTTTTATCTTTTTGCTTTTTAGAAATGTTATATATATTTGTTGCTTTTTAAAACAACACAACATAACACTGATGAAGAAAGGGAAAATAACTTGTGATTCCAGAGTTCAGAGATCTCTAAGCCTTCTGGTGCCTTCCAGCCAAACTTGGGCTCCCTCCTGTGGCAGCAGCCTTTCCATGTTGGTACAGATTTGCACAATCTGTTTTCAATCCTTTTTACTTAATCAGCTTCTAGGAATGGATGGCTGTAATCTTGTGTCATTTTTACCTAGTGGTTGGCTCCCTGTCTTTGACGCTCCTTCTCCCATCTCTCTGATTGATGTCTGGAAGTAGCTGTCAGCTGGGTTGCTGGGCAGAGGACACAGTTTAAATCAGGCCCCTGGTCCCAGCAGCTCTGCCTCTCCCACCTGAAGGAAGCAAGCAGATGTCAGCCCGTAGGTGGACTCCTAGGGGGGCTTCTAGGTGTTCCCCAGGGGAAGGCACTTCTTTTTCCCATAAGGGTCTGAAGGGACTTCTTGTCTGGCCCTTGCCTGTGGTCAGCCTTGTCCTAGGGCCTCAGTGTGTCCTTCGGGACTAGCTTAGTAGTCACCATAGTTACTGCAGTGTGGGGAGAAAGAGGAGATCAACTCAGCAGATTCAGCTTTGTGTCATGGAGTTCCAAAGCGTGTATGTTGTTTACTGGTAAGAACTTGAGGTTTTTCTGCTTCTACATCTGAGTTATTCATTTTTCCTAAAGACTTTTTTTTTTTTTTTGAGATGGAGTCTCACTTTGACACCCTGGTAGAGTGCCGTGGTGTCCTAGCTCACAACAACCTCAGACTCCTGGGCTTAAGCGATCTTCCTGCCTCAGCCTCTCAAGTAGTTCAAACTACAGGTGCCCACTACAACACCCAGCTAGTTTTTCTATTTTTAGTAGCGATGGGAGTCTTGCTCTTGCTCAGGCTGGTCTCAAACTCCTGAGTTCAAGTGATCCTCCCACCTTAGCCTCCCAGAGTGCTGGGATTACAGGCGTGCGCCACCATGCCTGGCCTCTTCCTAAAAACGTGATGTAGAATTTTCAATGAGCAAAGTTAAACATTACTATATCTGAAACATTGAAAACAATGTTTTTCTCAAAAATTGCTTTTATACCTAATACAAATGGCAGAACAGTGAAGACAGACAGAGGCAGGGGAGACAGCTTGAAATCGAGGTCTCACTTAAGTGCCTTGCAGCTGACCATCTTCCAGCCTTCATTTCAGTGGTTTTAGTGTATTCACAGCTTGTATGGCCATCACCTCTGTGTTATATTTATAAAAAAGGAGCCCTGTCTCCATTAGCAGCCACCACCCCGCCCTCCTTCACTCCCCAGCCCCAGGACCCGCTGACCTGCCGTCTCTGGATTTTCCCACTGGGGACATTTCGTAGGGATGGGGTCCAAAGATGTCACATAGATTGTACCATATATCAGCTTCCTTCCTTCTGTGGCCAGATAATACCCATTGTATGGGTGGATTGGGTTTTGTTTACCCACTCGTCAGTTCATGGACATTTGGGCTATTGCCGCTTTTTGGATCTTATAGATAATGTTGCTGTGAATGTTACACGGGTCTTTGTGTATGATGTATGGATTGCAAAGTCAAGGCAACTGAAGTATTTTACACATTAAATTTAAGGAAAAGAGAGATGCAACTAATTTCATTTGCATGGAAATTGAATGAAAGTCACATTATAATATTCAAGAAGACGAATTATTCTCACTCTTTTTCTATGGGAATTTTGTATAAATACCCATGTAGATCTGGCTACCCATTTTAGGCCTGATGTTTGGATTAAGTTGTGAGCTAGGGCCCAGCCCAGTGGCTCCGGTTTGTAATCTTAGCATTGTGGGAAGCTGAAGCTGTAGGATCCCATGAGACCAGGAGTTTGAGACCAGCATAGTGAGACCCCATCTCTTAAGAAATGAAACATTTAGCTGTGTGGTGGTGCATGTCTGTAGGCCCAGCTACGTGGGAAGCTCAGGCCCAGGAATTCACAGCTGCAGACTCTGTCTTAAGTAAACAAATAAGTAGATGGGTAAATATATAGATAAATAGGTATGCCGATAAACAGTGTCAACTAAAGCTATAGCCCCCAACCACCAGGCAGGGCCTGTTGGGGGTGGGCCACCCAGCAGGAGGTGAGTGGCAGCTAGCAGAGCCTGTCTGTGTCTCAGCCACTCCCCATCGCCATGTCATCTGAGCTCCACCTTCTGTCAGGTCAGCAGCCAGGCATTAGATTCTCAAGAAGCCTGAAGCCTGCTGTGAGCTGCGTGGGGTGGGGTGGGGTGGGGGGTGGGATGGGGGCTCTGGGCTGCGGCTCCTCAAGAGAATCTAACGCCCAGTGGTCTCAGGTGGACGTAAGGCCATGATGCCAGTGCTGGGGCCATCTAGTTGCAGGAAAACACACTCAGGGCTCCCACTGGTTCTGTAGTGTGGTGAGTTGTATAATTATGTCATTATATATTCCAATGTAATAGTAATAGCAATAAAGTACACAGGAAATATCATGTGCCTGAATCATCCCCAAACCATACCCCTTCCCCCAATCTGCGGAAAAATTGTCTTCCATGAAACCAGCCCTGGGTGGCAAAAAGGTTGGGGACCACTGAGCTAAAGAACCAAAATCTTGGTAATTTGGGGAGTCAGGGCTTACAAAACATCAAGAATAAAAATTTAAAAATTAAAAATTTTAGGGTGGTGCCTATGGCTCAGTGGGTAGGGCGCTAGCCCCATATACTGAGGGTGGCAGGTTCGAACCTGGCCCTGGCCAAACTGCAACAACAACAAGAAAAAATAGCCAGGCATTGTGGCAGGCACCTGTAGTCAGTCCCAGCTACTTGGGAGTCTGAGGCAAGAGAACCACCTAAGCCCAGAAGTTGGAGGTTGCTGTGAGCTGTGATTCTACAGCACTCTACCAAGGACGATAAACTGAGACTCTGTCTCTAAAAAAATAAAATAAAATAAAAAATTAAATTTTTTATTTTTTATTTTTATTTTTACAAATTAAGTTTTAAGCCTTATAATTTTTATATGTTTTAAAATTTATGTTTCCTAATGTGATATGATTAATGTGAAATATATTTCAGTTGGGAGAAACAACAGGCTGACCCTACAGTGAACTTACCAGAAGGACTCAGATTTGGAACTTACTTAGTATTAATATCTAAATGGAAAAATACAAAATTTTTTTGTTTGTTTGTTTTAGAATGTAAAAGTGTAAGTTTATTTTATATTAGAGAAAGGGAAGAGATGAGAAAAGAGAGAGAAAGGAGCAGAAAGCACGGAGTGAGTGGAGAGAAGATGGGGTGAAAGAAAAGGGGGGGGAATGAGCGGCGTCCCAGAAAGAGAGGGGAGCGCCGGCTGCACAGAATTTTCGTCCATGATTTCAAGTTCCTTAAATATAAATCATACTCTTGTGTAAGACATCCTTCTTTGGCAATGGCTTTGAGTAAAATTCTATAACCACTTTTAAAACTGATTGTTTCCACCAAATGTGACTTTAACATACAATACAGGTTGTTGGCATTAGGGCAAATTGGAGAAATTTTCCAAAATTAAATTTTACTTTATTTTGAAGAAGCGGTCATAATTCAGAGCCACTGTTTTCTCATTCCATTAGGAGGAAACATTTTTATAATAAATCTGTCTCACTGACGCTGTCCTTGGGAATGTGTATCTCAGCGGGGTGTCGATGCCCTGAAATGTCTGGGCCGTGTTCTTCTGACACAGTGGTCTGGGGAAGATTATATGGAGACACATGAGGTCGTCTTCACGTGATTGCTGTTCACGTAACTGTTGGAAAAGGAGGGGACCCATCAGTGCCTCGTGTGTCTGATTTACTGTCACTCTAGGGTGCTGTCACCTGCTAGACGTCCCTGTGGATTTATGACACACCGAGGGTGGGACATAGTGTGTTCCTGCTGTGGCCTCCCCCAGTGAGCCTGGAACACTCACTGGGCTGGGAGAGGTTGGAGCCGGCAGGGCTCCACAGAGGGAGGAGGCATTACTGATGGGGGAGGCCGTGGAGGTGGCGGCTGGGTTCAGTCTAGATTCCTATTCCACTAGCCCTGGCTGCAAGGGGACACATCGTGCTTGCCCTTCTATGTCAGCATTTAAGTGCCTGAAGTTTAGAGGGACACAGATTTCAAGGTGGTCATTTCTTAAGAATTCTGAACAGCTTGTTTGAATAGACATGCTGTTTTATATCAAATTTGGAATCAATTCACTATACTGCAAGGGCACTGTATCATTTTATGCTAAATTTTTACTTAGGTGATTGTTTGTTCTGACATAAGCTGCATTTGAATAATAACGACCCTGGCTGGCTCTGTTGGTGGGTTTGGGACTAGAAGGTGTGGGGCCGGGTCACTCCACGATTAAGGCCAACCGAGTTAGAGGAGTAAGTGACCGAAAGGAACCTAGCTCAGGGTCTCTGAATGAATGAAGAGATTTAGTTATGATTCTTAACAAAGGGTTTAGAATCCTTGCTGTGCATACATTTGATAATCCTTACAAAACTTCACAAATTGCACATATAAAATGTCAGGCACTTAGTTTCAATGGGGAAGGATTGTACCTCAGTCATGTTTGAATTTTTATCAGGAACTGGTCTCATGAATGTTGCGCAGCCCAGTTAGTGGGATGACTTATAGGGAGACTCTGATGTGAGGAGGGTGGTGAGGCTGCAGGTTGTCTGTGAGAATGGTCAGTGGGAGGAGCTGAGCGCCCCAGAAATTTGGGCATGAAGTTGCCCACTGCCTCCCTGCATGCAGGGTGGTGGAGGAAGGAGGCTGGGCAGGAGGTGAGTTCTGGGCTGTGGTGCGGCTGGGTGGCTGTTTGACCTTGTCCCTCTGCTCACACTGCCCTTGGAGGCAGCTCAGCTGTGGAGAGTGTGGACAGGTAGCTGGAGTGACCACACAACCCCAGAATCACAGGAGCTTTTGCACTACTGGTAAGTTTTCTTTAAATTTAAGAAATGTTTGAGGCCAGGTGTGGGCTTACGCCTGTAATCCTAGCACTCTGGGAGGCTGAGGCTGGTGGATTGCTGAGCTCAGGAGTTGGAGATGAGCGTGAGCAAGAGGGAGACCCCGTGCCTGCTAAAAATAAAAAACTAGCCTGGTGTTGTGTCAGGCATCTATAGTCCTAGCTGCTCAAGAGGGTGAGGCAAGAGGATTGCTTGAGCCCAAGAATTCCAGGTTGCTGTGAGCTATGATGCCAGGGTGACAGAGTAAGACTCTGTCTCAAAAAAAAAAAAAAGTTTAAGCATCACAGGTGAAGTCTTTATAATAGAACTGTTGATGTAAAATAGCCCACCCCAAACCAAAGCCAAACAAAGCAGAAAATGATACAATGAGTCATCTCTAGATAATAGTTTCTGTCCTTTGTAGTTTGTGAAATGTCAGTGTTACAGAATTCTAAAATTCTCAAACTCCATGTCACATAATTATGAAACCTCTGATTTTACAGAAAGGACCTTGGGGAGGCCACCTGGTTTTCACAGCTGCCCTCCGGGCACAAGGCTTGTGAGGTGGGTGTACCCCTGCCCCGCTAATCTTTCTGGCCCCTCCCCATCCCGTATATTCATTGAGTGCCCACCAGCACGTGGTGGGGCTGAAGGCTTTGAACCTCTACACAAGACTTCTAGACGTTTAGCCAGCGGATGAGAGTGGGCTCACGGAGCTTCATTTTTGCAGGTGTTTCTGCCCCCAGATCCTGGCATATCCCAACCCAACAATAAAATATTTTGTTCTTGTTCTCTACGTTAGGTGGAAGAAATGAGCTGGCACTGGACGCCTTCGAGCTGTGATGTGTGTGTGGTTCGGCAGCTTGAAAGGCCATGCGGCTGTGACCTTTGCTTGCTTGCCCAGCAAGTTCTGTCTGTGTAGATTTATTCTGTGTCACTGTTCACTGTTGGAACCCTTTCTTTCCTTCTGTGAACTGTTTTGCTTTTGAGATTCAGTTTGTCAGTTTGAACAAGCCCTTAGAGAAGCCAGATGAAAATTTCTTTTTGGTGCGGATGGAAAATGTAGCCCAATACCAGCTCATGTCTATGACTGTTCTCCAAAACCTTGCCTAGCACTGGCTGAGCTTGAGGGGGGAACTAACTGGATGTGACTTTGTTGCGCTGGGTGCCGTGTTCTGAGTCTGGGAATAAGTTGAGCGGTCAGTGGTGACATGCGGCCTTCTCTAGCAGGCAGGACTGTTGTGGTCCAGAGCACCCGCTTCTGGGTCGGTTCCACTCTTCCCTGCCCTGTGATCTTGCTGACACCTCCTCACACAGGGCAGTGTGCAGGGGAGGGGACCCTCCTCGAGGGCACCTTCACTTGCTCCCATTTTAGGGGCAAGGAGATTATTTGGGAAGCCTCTGAGTTTCTAAGCAGTGTGAATTCTCTTGGTTCTGATCACCATGGAGCTTTCTTCTTCCTGATGGGGAGGCTTTCTGAAGGTGATGTTTGCCAAGTCACTGCACATTGTCAACCTCAGGATGACCCAGAGAGACTGTCTAGGTTGAGAGTGGCCAAAGCACTCATGGAGTCCAGCTTGGAAGCCCAGAGTGAGTGCCTGCTCAGAGGCACCCTTTCCTTGGCCTCAGAGGGAGCTGGGAGGGTGTGGGGCTTGCAGGCAGCACTCCCAGCTGCAGTGGCCAGTCCCACCCTGCCACAGGGTCCCTGTTCTGGGACAGCTTTGTCTCCTCTGGGCGCTTGGTTCTTCTCATCTCTACTTGGACCCCCCTTCACACAGGTCAGCCCTGTGCCCCACTGAGGGTGGAGGCAGCGCCAGCACTTCCCACACTTGAACACTGTATCTAAGTGTTTGCTGTTGAGAAAACGAGAGGCAAAGGCTAGACCATGAGCACCGGGGACATGGCAAGCCTGGCTGCTCCTGCTGGGGCTGCATCTTAGTATATCTCTCTGTGGGAAATGGCTGGCAGCTGGGCAGAGTGAGGAGGTCCGGAGCAGAGTCAGTGCTGAGGACAGCGGGCATGTCCAGTGATGCAGGAGGTCAGCAGGTCCTTGGGAGTCCCACAGCAGCAGGGGGAACATGTGGCCTCCCTGGTCTGGAGTCCCAGAGGCCCCGCTCCTGCGTCTGCCCCACCTCCTGCACACCTGCTCTGGACACGAGACTCGGTGTCCTCCTGTTAGTAGCAGCCTTTGGGATATGGAAAAATGCAAAACCACAGGTAGTGTGTGTGGCAAGGAAGAGTCTGACCACAGGAGGAGGAGAAGTGTTTCCAGGGTCACTGGTGAGCTGTGAGAGGGCAGGGAGAGGCAAGGCCCTCAGGAAAGGGTGACAGGAAGAAAGGTCCAGAGCACGGAGGTGGGTGGGACTGAGTCAACAGGACCCTGCCACACCCAGCCACCCTCCGTCCTGCAGAGGATTACCAGAGGGCTCCTTGGTCTCACCCGGACTGTGTGACCAGAGGGCTCCTTGGTCTCACCCGGGCTGTGTGACCAGAGGGCTCCTTGGTCTCACCCGGGCTGTGTGACCAGAGGGCTCCTTGGTCTCACCCGGGCTGTGTGACCAGAGGGCTCCTTG
>CAUYQV010119731.1:0-11944 GCA_963574575.1 Galagoides demidoff | reverse complement strand
AGGGAGGGGGATTTGAGGGTTCACTTCTGTGGTTTATCTTACAAGGGTACAAGTGAATCTTCCTATGAGTAGAATATGAACGTTTTAACACAATAACTAAGAAAATGACATGAAGGCTATGTTAACCAGTTTGATGGAAGCATTTCGGATTGTGTGTGAAAACACCACACTGTACCCCAGAAGTGCATTAATGTACACAGTTACCATTCAATAAAAAAAAAGACTTATACCTTTATATTTCTCCTTTATTATAATCCATCAGTGGAACAACAGCAAAAACACCCTAGCATCCAGTTTTTTCTTCAGTTGGTTTCTCAGTCTATTTTACTATTATTTGTCAGTTATTTTCCAAAACTGGAGGTTTAGCTATTTTCTCAAAAAAGGAGAAGGAATTTTCTTTTTCTGGTACTGTTTATTGAAATTCTCCCCTTTCCCACTATAAAATTAATGTGGATTATTATGAAAAAAATAAAATACAAAAAAATTAAAACACTATTTTAAAGAACTAATTTAATTCATGTGAACAAAATTTTACATTAGGGATATAAGAGTTAAATTGTGTACATTCTGTCTCTCACCCCAATTTTCTAGTAATTTGCTGTGAACCTTTACCCTAAGGATACTTGCATAGTTTTTGTCAAGCATGACCCTTCTCATTTCTCCACCTCCTTATTCTACATGCAGATGCAGCGCTTTTCTGAATAAAGTTTTAGCAATTCCTTCTTTCAAAAATGAAAGCATTTTCCTTTCACGATTAGCATCTGTTTATAGAATAGTTCGTATTTTCGTAATTAGATCCTGCATAGAAATGCAAAGCCTGCTATGTAAAAGGATAATGAATCTTTATTGCACAGTTGAAATCAGATTTGTGCAAAAGGCACTTTGAAAACAGTAATAAGCAGAGACATGTATTAAATCACCCAGATAAGGCACCCTCTTTATATTTTCTATTTATAAATGGAAATTATGACTACCCAGTGGATTCCACATGACATTTCCTATTACCAGCAAGGGTTTTCAGCTTTGACCATAAAAGTTATCTAAATTCAAAAGCCTCGGTGGATTCATGGTTCTAAAGAATACTTCTGGAAGGGGCCAAGATAGGGTGGAAAGGGTCCTTTGTCTTTTTCTTTTGTCTGTATACTCTGGCAGAGCCGAAGGTTAGCAAGTGGTAGAAGAAAGAAGGCATTCAAAATAATCGTGATAAGATCTAATCAGGAAACCCAGTGTCCATTTTATACATGCAGTAGCATATTAAGAATCTTCTAGTTGGGCTCCTTGAGAACCAAACTCACGTCCTTATAAGTTCATCCTTATATTTTTCCATTATCTACATTGTTTCTTGGCAAATAATGGATTTATTCCCAAGGTAAACCCATCTCATGGGGTTTGTTATCTTTTACCTCCTTAGCAAACCTCTGAAAGCTACAGCATTGCTGTATAGAGAGAGGAGGAGAAGAAATTGAGAGAAGGGATTGGGAAGCAGAGAAAGTCAATGTCAAATGAACTGCCAAGGATGGATATTATGGCTGCTGGGGACCTTAGAGAGTATCTTGTGTCTTTTGTGTCTATTTTATAGTCGGTGCTTCATGTAAGATGGCAGTCTTGCCTCGACCATTCTTAGTATCAATTTACTCTCAGGCATGCCAGACCATTTCAGCAGTACTAAACAGAAAAATTCTATGTATTTTCACTTATAAGCAGACATATCAAAGGTGCATATTTTTAACCCTTTCATTTTCCTTTTATTTCTTCATACTATTTTTTTCCTTCTCATTGTAACTCTCCTGCCCCATAACTTTTTTCAAGAATAATGAAAGTTTCTTAATAAAAAAAAAAAGCATTATAAAGACAACAAATGAAAAATTATTGTTTATTTGTTTTACAACAAAAGCATGTTGATAAGAACTCAGATCTGAGAGGCAAAGGAACTTCAAACTTAGCATACCGCTAGCTGTTCAGTGAAAGTGGAAAGATCTTATTTAAGGCTAGTTTTGTGGTGGCAGGATCAGAGCACTGCTGAGTGTTAAAAAAAAGAATGAATTGATGCCAAATTTGGAGGCCTGCTTGAACTCTTCTGTTGTTTTCCCTAGTTGCTGCTTTGTGCTTTTCCTGCAGCGTGGGGAGAGAAATCAGTTGTCTGGCTGTCTGAACTCATGGCATCTGCTTAGCAGTTTCACCAGCTTATATTTGGGACTCATCCCTCTGTCAGAATTATTTTCTTTTCCCTCTGCTTCATTAGAAGGGAGGCTGGGACCAAGCTCCTGAATTGATTTGCATACTTTCATGTTACCTAGCTCAGAAAACATATGGTAATATGGAGCATTTGGATTTATTTCTGTTTCCTCAAATGGAATTCCTAAAAATTTGGAAAACTCTAGAGTTTGTTTTGTGTTACATAAAATTTTAGTTACTTTTTTTGGTAGACAAAAGCAACAAAATTTTGGCATAAAAATCTCTGGATTAGTTACTTTTAGAAGAGGTCATTGATTCGCTTCCCTCTTTCTATCGTATCCACTTTGAAGAAAGAATATGTATGTGGAGTCATACAACACTGCATTCTGCAAGTGTCCATTTATACACAGTGAATACAAAATGTCACCAAGTCATTTTTATTCTTGTAATTTAGTAACTTTATATCTCCTTCCTTCTTTTCCAATCTTAATTTCAACTGTGTAACTGAAAGTCTCGAACATGGGCTTTTCATAGCTTCATATATATGTAAAAAGTAAACATATATACAGTTAAAAGAAATAAAACTTAGAAGAAATAAGATAGTAGGATGACTATAGTTAATAATAATTTATATTTCAAATAGCCAGAAAAGAATAATTTGAATGTTTCCAGTGTGAAGGAAAGATAAATATTTAAGGTGATGGATTTCCCAGTTACCCTGATTTGGTCTTTACACATTGCATGAATGTATCAGATTATCACATGTGCCCCCAAAGTATCTACATCTATTGTACATCAATAAATTTTTTTAAAGAATGAAAAATAGATGTAATCATACAATTTGAAATGATACAAAAGATTAGTATTTTTAATGCACTTCAACTTTAAATAATAGTTTCTTATCTTCTTTAGGAAAAGTACTTTGTAGCCTTAATGAGAGAGAGATATCATACACTGCAGAGTAAGTGAACTCTTAGGAGATAGCTCTTAAAATAAGAAATAGTTTTCTTTGGGTACTCATGGTTTCTTTCCTAAAGGATCTTAGAAAAAGGCCACATAGTAGAGGGGAAATAGCATGAGTTTTAGAGTAACATGCCTGATTTTGAATTCTGGCTTTATTTGTCCTTCTAGACTAGCCTTAGCAAATGCTATAAGCTCTCTAAAGTTGCAGAGTTACCATAATGGTCACATATACAATATGATCACAAGGAAAAAGTGAGATAGCAGATGGCAAAATACCTAGTGCAGTGTTTGGCACTTGGTGGTCCATAAATATTTATATTAATATCTTTTCATTCCAGAAAGTACTTGCTGTATTGTCAGAAAGGTTTGTTTGATGCTGCCAAGGGAGGATTGGACCTAATTATGTACCTAGGCTCCTTGAAACAGAGAGCTAAATTTTTTGGACAATATACTATATTTTGTTTTTCCTCCCTTTTGCTTTAAAACAGAATACAATTTGTCTCGAACTCTGTACTCCAAACTGGTGGCTTAATTAAGCATGTTTATTGACTGTCACAGAGGCTGTGGTTAAAAACTGGCAAACATCATGTGACTATATTAGTATCTGTGAGCAAATAAAGGGGAAAGACAGGATTCTACTCAGCACATTTTTTTTTCTTACTATTTTCTCCCAAGCTCATTCTTGCACTGCAGCATTTCACTTATAATCTGTTAATTAAATCATTTCACTCCATTTTATATAATTTTTAATTTAGCATTCATTTTCAACTTAGCTTTGGCTTCATTTACTGATAATAAACAGTGTTGCATACAACACATGTTCCACAAAACACTCAGTCATACACATACAGATGCCAATAATTTTTTTCCAGTATGTCAGGCACATTAAAATTAAAGGCAGCGTCTCCCCTCACCCTTTCCATTACTGAATGTGCACCCTGTTTGAATAATACATACTCCTGACAGCTAGCAGTAGGCTAATGCGTAAAAATTATGTGCAGCATGTCACTATTACCTTTTTGAAAATTCATGGTTTTCCCAGACACAGTCTGTAGAAGGTTTCTGGAGTGGTCACTCTGATACTTTGGAACTACATGTTTGGCTTAATGGATACTAGCAGTAAATGTTTCTAGAATTATTGCTTTATGAGTTATCAGCTACATGATAGTTATTGAGAAAGAAAACTTTAGTATAGCATTCACATTACTTCTTTATAGCTTATCTTCTTAAATCATAGTCTGGGTTCTAAATATATGAATTCCTTTAACCTTAGGTGAAATCCAAAAGTTTCCAAAGCTACAAACTCCAGAGTTTATGGACTACTTCTAAAAGATAGATACCTATGTTGTGGTATAGTCATCTAAGTCCTTAGAATCCATTTACTTTTTTCCTGCATATTATTGATCCCTCTTAGCTAGAAAAATTCTTGTTACTACATCTTACATAAAGTTCTCATATAGTAACTTTGATTCTTTGCTCAACGTCTGTCATTAGCTAAAGGGAGCACCCTCGGTCATATTCTGCTAGGCATATACTATGTTATTAGTCAGTGTGGTAGGTGCTGTGATGATGATCAAAGCCAGTGTGATTTCTTCACTTACAAAGATGGTATCATAGCATGGTAAGACAAATGCAAGCATTAGCTACACAAGGACAGAGTTGTGTGAAAAGGTTTAGGAATGAGTGAAAGAGCATAATTCAGAAATCCCACCTTTGTCTAGAAGTTTAGAACTCACCCAAACCCCTCAAGGAATGTTGTTTAAGTTGAGGTGTGAAGAATGGTTGGGATTCAGGTAGGTGAATGAAGATGGACTGGAGAGACAGCGTAGACATCCCTGTGGCTACAGAGTAGATGGATTGTTTGAGTACTGGAGAAGGAAGGGGACAAAGTAGTCATGAGATTAGTAGGACTGTGATTCCACAGAACCATATGACACTAAAGGGGAATGATAGTTACTATTCTTAGGATAGTGAAAACTGAAGGATTTTAGGCAGGGATTGATTCTGTCAGATTTATTTATGTTTGGAAAATCATCCCTCTGTGGAGAATGTTTTGGTTAATGTTTGCTAGAGACAGTTTAGGGAGTACAGTGGTATAGGAGATAACCTGGGTGACAGTGGTGGCAACAGTGGAGATAGTAAATGGTGGGTTAATTTGAGCACTCTCAAGTGGTGAAGTGGACAGTACTTACTATCAGTGTACTGGAGAGAAAGTGAAACATCAAGGAGGATGTGACACCCTAGGTTTGTGGTTTGAACAGTTGTGTAAATGGTAGTAATTTTTCACATTGAAAGTGGTAAAATACTTTTTATACCTATCTCATGATTACTATCTGAGCGTCCAGGTCAGAGGTCATAAGCTTGTAAAATGCATGGTGTTAGAATTCGTTTGTACAGGTTATCATCTGTTTCAGTTGAACAGTACATGTTGACTTAGATCATAGACTATCCTTAATCTCTATTTTGATTGTCATCTGCTGAGAGCTTAACATAGCAACTTAAAAGCCTACTAAGAATTTGGCAAATTGAAGAATAAAATATTTCAGAATCCCTATATTCCATCTCAGTTTTAAGTGCTACAGCTTGTTGTGTGCTAGAAAGATCTTTGGATTTTTCTACTCTGTAACAATTTAATGGTTTTATTCCTGGGTACTGCAACTGTTCAGTTCTCCCCACACCTCAAATTGTGGATATTCTCCTTCAAGTCCCAAATTTTCAGAATACAAAAATTTTATCTTACATTAGTCTGGGAAGAGAATTGGAAAGAAATGTGGATCCTGAGAGGTGTAAGACTTTTGAAGTCTTAACCCTACTACTTGCTTAATGTTTGATTTTTTCATTTTGTACAAATTAGCACGTCAGGGCCTTCCTTCCACTTGCTATGCCCTGTTTTCATTCATGGCAGGTTCCCTGATGATTCTGTTCTACTTTGCTCAATGTGTATGCAGGAATAAGGGGAATTAAATCTACCTGCTCCTTCAGTTACTAATGAGAGCTGTTGTGTACATACACCCATAGTCTTGATCCTTGAGTGAGACAACCCTAGAGGCATGCATTCTATACTGGCTTCTTCCAATGGTGTTAACTTCTAGTTGTCCATAGTTGTAGTTGGCTTAATCACACACCATTTATTCTCTACCTACTTACCTTGTCTACCCCACTCCCCTGCCATTGTTCATTTTATTTCCTAACTATACTTCTCAGGGTCTGATTTTGGAAGAACTCAAACCAAGACAACAACTGTGAATTTGGTGTTCTCATCTCTGGAATGCTTTTATTTGACTAGTTGGTCCTTTGCTTTGTTATTCCTTCCTGATTATGTATCACTCCTTGTACCTGTCACTTGGCATAAATTCATGTTCTTTTGTTCATTCTATTGATCTGAGACTCTGAACTGTTATCCCCAGGTGGTGGGGAAAAGATTTAAAGTGCTGGCCTAAGTGGGTAGATCAGTTATTCCCAGGACCTGTGCTTCACAAACAGGCTTGTTGGATGCAGTGTGTATCTCTGAAGCAGAGTGTCCTCTGCTTCCTGAATAAGGGAGCCTAGTGTTGATTTTTAAAATGCAAATATTTGAAACTTCCCCTCTGTATTCTTTACTGGTACACTCTACCATATTTTGTATTGGCCTTCATACTTCCCTTGCTTTCTTTTTCATCATCCTTGTTTTTTAATTTAAGGTACAGTTCACTGTATCAAAAAATTATTTTCCTGGTGTAATTTTTAGTCATGTGTCTTCAATTATGTTTCTGTGAGACATACTTATTAAGCTCTTTTTTCTTTTGGATTCTTTTCCTGGCAACTACCACTATTTGGAATAATTATTCTGAAGTTATACTTGCCACACTTCAGCTGCTATTAGCAAGGAAAAATGTTATCTCCACACTCCAGAATAAAACCATCAAGAAAATTAGTTGGGGGAGGATATTGATTTGCAATCTTCTATCTTCTGTATGTGTTTCTTTCTTCTCAGCATGCACAGATGTTTCCATCCCTCCTTCCAGTGGTGTTCATGTAACCTAGGATCTTCAGTTATATGCAATCACTCTTAATATGGGAACAGGAAGATGTGGCCAAGATGGAATTGTTAGAAGAAAACTGAGTTTTGCATATTGAACCTAGACAGAAGCAGCTGAGGAAGAGGCGAGGAAAAATTAACTGAGAGGTTCAATAGGCAGTTAGAATATGGTAGATATGGCTAAGTGGTACCCACTTTTCATTTCTAGTTCATTCTAATCTCCTTTTTTAATTGCAGAGACTAGGAAATAAAAATTTTTATTTCCTAGACTCTCTTGCAGCTAGGATTCTGGATATGAATTAGTTATTCTTGCTTAAGATTTGAAAGGTGGAAATGAGGTAGAGGTCACTCATCCTTGGCTTTTGCTCTTTTTACTTTACAAGCTAGGTTAAAGAGAAGTATGATTTCTCTGCAGTGGTGTTTCAGTTTCTAATCACCAGCTTCCTGATGTTGAAAGGAACTTATGGTGTGATTTCTTAATCCCAGATTGCAGCTTTGTCCAGTGTATCTGTAACTCTGCTGTTCCAACAATGGTTTTCTGTTTGTGGCAGAAGAAAGGCCACACTTCAGTCAACCCTGTCCAGCAATTTTGTAAGAGGTAGAGTCTCTGTTTCAAACCCTTTCCAGTCAAAGTTTTTCAAGTGGTTTCTGTTTTTTTGACCTGAACCCTGATAAAGATGGGTTGAAACAAACTTTGTGTTTTAAAGTTCTAGACATAGAGAAAAGCAAGAGAGACAAGAAAGAAACAACAGGATGATCTCGCAGGCCTGCATATACATGCAGTACTCCATAGTCCAGTGTCTACAAGAGAGCAAAGCAACTGCCCATTAAGTTACAGGGCAGCTAATGCTTTAATTCTTCAGTTCCCATTTTATAGAACTTTTCCTAGTTTCCCCTGTATATTTATACATCAAGCATGATGCTGATGCAGTTCTCTATTGGGGACTGCATAATTCCTAACTTGGTGTTTTGAAACAGGTGGCATTTTACTTTTTTCCTCTCTTGAGAAATAAGATGAATTGAAGAAAAGGAGAATGATTTGCCTGAAGGAGAAAGGAAAGATTGAGAGCCCAGTGCTTCTGACTTTCTTATAATGCAGTAAGAACAAAAAGACAAGTGTTTAATTTACTGGACCCCAGTTGAGATGGTTCAAGCAAAACACACTAGAGAAAGTCATGGTCCCTGCCCTCATCATGGTCCGTGATCCAGCCACTGAGGCACACATTTCCATTTGCTGTGTTCCATTCATTATGTTAATTTTCCACCAAGCCCCAGCCCCACCTCCACCAATTATTTTTGTCTCAACCTTCTAATTACAACATTATATGACCATTCAGACTGGTACTAATTAAATCATTACTTAATTCACACAGTGTGCAATAATGCTAATGCTTCTTGTCAGCTGAAATTACAACATGGCACCTACTTTCTTTATTCTCAATAGATGGGGGGAGGGGTTTGCTTCTCTACCAGACATTTTTTGCTTACCCTCACATAACCAGCTGATCCCATCATCTAGACCCCATCCTTACTCAAAACTGGGAAAGCAAGGTGGTAGACTTAGGATGTGTACCCACGGATGTGTACCTCATCATGTAAAATCATGATCTCAACTTTTTTGGAGTGGAAAAAGTGTTGATATTAAAGAAAAAAACAGTATTAAGATTCAGAGTACTGTTTGCAACTATATTTTGTCATCATTTTGTTCTTCGAATTGTATTATTTTTAACAGAATAAAACAGTAGCTTGTCTCTTTTTCTCATTTTTAAAACAGATTTGTTTTCCGCTCAATTAGACTTGTGATCACAAGAACACAAAGTAGTATTTTTCTCCTTCTGGAGAGAGGCATACTGTATGATGGGCAAATTGTCAGGAATAATTATACCAAATGATGGAATAAAATCCAATGGAAAACATCTCTCTCACTGCTAGTGATACATTTTTATTTAAGACACAATGAGCATCAAGCACATTTATGACAAGGTGAAATTGACAAGTGGCCTTCTGCCATGATTTTATTTTTAATTGCTAGTAAACTAATTAGCCAGAACAACATGTTGTATAATCCACAAAACTGTCACTTACGCATTTTCCAATAAAAATGAGATATACTATGTGGGAAAATTCTCTTTTAAGAGATAGCCCCCTCCCCACAAAAAAAAAATTATTCAGAATTCTGAGCATATAGATATCACATAGTAAAAGGCTTTTCCTCATCCATGGAATGACATTTGTGTCTAACATTTGTTTTGAGATTTGAACAGGTATTAAGAAAGGCAAACAGTATTTTTTTTTCCTTTTTTAGACCAAATTGCACATCAAAATAGCCAACACTTCTTTAAACATATTAAATTCCGTGTGGTTGAGTCATGTAAGTCTAAGACTTAACATTTGAGGACTGAGACTTTACAATTAATCAATAGTTACTTCTTTAGTACAGGTGTTGGAAAACTTTTTCTTTAAAGGGACAGATAATAAATATTATCAGCTTCATGGACCATTCAGTATTTGTCATAGTGACTCAACTCTGATTTTGTAGTGCATCAACAGCCATAGACAATGAATAAGTGTGGCAGTGTTACAATAAAGCTTTATTTGTAGGCACATATATTTGATTTGATGTAATTTTTATTACAAAATATTATTTTGATTTTTTTCAACCATTTAAAAATGTAAAAACTATTCTCTATTCATGGACTTTATATAAAAGGCAGTGGGTTGCATTTGGCTTACAGGTTATAGTTTCCAGTCCTTCATCTTCTGCCTTCTGGATGTCAGAGTCACTCTTAATTTCCTTAGTATCTGATGGGTCTCAGGCAAGGTGCTAAGCACTCAGGGGTATTCAGAGATAAAGAGAGCAAAGTCCCTGTCCTGCAGAAGCTTATAGTTGAGGTGGAAAGGGACATATAGCCAGGATTGATACACACAGTATTAGATGTTAAATGGCAAATGTCACTATGACTGTGGCCACCATTGCTTACAAGTGTAGAAGAGGGCAGTCATGTCTGCTAAGACGTGAATAGTTATGTAAGGATGTATAGAAATGGTAGGATATCAGTTGGGTCCTAAAGGAAAAAGTTGTGGGTCTTTAAGAAAACAATAAGACCATAAGGCCTTCATTTACTGTCTGAGAACAATAAAAATTGTCAACCAGGAATTAGTTTTTCCTATAATTTCTCATTTCTTTATTTCATCTCATGAAAATTTCTGATATACAAGAGTTTTAAAGACTGTTATAGTTAATACCCAATACCCACATACTCAACACATATATTCTACCTTTAATATTTTGGGCTGGGTACAGTGGCCTATGCTTGTGACTTCAACTACTTAGAAGGTTGAGGAAGGAGGATCCCTTGAGGCAAAGAACTCAAGACCAGCCTGGGTAGCAATACCACTTCCCCACGAAAAATGGAAAGAAAAAAAAAAAAAACCAGACATTATGATGCTAACCTGTAGTCCCAGGTACTCAGGAGGCTGAGGCAGCAGGAGGATTGCTTGAACCCAGAAGTTCGAGGTTTCAGTGAGTTATGATGCCACTGTAATCCATCATAGATGATAGAGATAGACCCTGTCTTTAAAATAATAAAGAAATTGCTGTGCTTATCTTATTATGTATTTATTCTTCTACCTATCCATTACTCTTATTTTATTTTATCTTATTATTTTTTATTTTTTTATTTTGAGTCAGAGTCTCTCTTTGTCTCCCTTGGTAGGTAGCTCACAGCAACCTCAAAGTCTTAGGCTCAAGCCATCCTCTTGCCTCAGCCTCCCAAGTAGCTGGGATTATAGGTGCCAACCAGAACTCACCTGGCTATTTTTAGAGATGGGGGTCTCATTCTTGCTCAGTCTGGTCTCCACCTCCTACGCTCAAGCATTCTACCTGCCTTGGCCTCCCAAAGTGCTAGGATTACTGGCATGAGCCATTGCACCTGACCACTCCATTTTATTTTTAATTTATTTCAAAGTATTTTTCACCATCATGATAAAGTCTCATAAAAGCTTGTGCATGTATATCATTACTAGAATTTAATATTGGCTTATAGTTTTTTCTTTTGGTATAAAATTTGTGTACAATTAAACCTTTCAACATTGGCTCAGCACCTGTGGCTCAAGTGGCTAAGGCGCCAGCCACATACACCTAAGGTAGTGGGTTCAAATCCAGCCCGGGCCCACCAAACGACAATGATGGCTGCAACCAAAAGATAGCCGGGCGTTGTGGTGGGCGCCTGTGGTCCCAGCTACTTGGGAGGCTGAGGCAGGAGATTCGCTTGAGCCCAGGAGTTGGAGGTTGCTGTGAGCTGTGATGCCACAGCATTCTACCCAGGGGGACAGCTTGAGACTCTGTCTCAAAAAAAAAAAAATCTTTCAACATTAAATGTACACATTATCTGAGATTTGGCAAGAATTATCCATCCAGAAATTTCCTTTCTAGTCAGCCCTCTTCTAGAGAGACCACTGTTCTAAATTTCTCTGCTTAAGATTACTTCCATCTATTCTGGAATTTCTTGTAGATGGCATCGTGTAGAACCTATTATTTAAGCCTTTCAGAATCATATATTTCATTTTTACTTGCTTAGTATAGTATTCTTAACAAGAAGAAGGCTCTAAATGCAGCTATTTTCACAGGGGAAAATATATGTTCTATTAAGGAAAACATAAAAAAAATCAAAATAATAACATTGTTCAATTATATGTATGTATGTATTCTCTAATTGTAAAATTAAATGATCCATTGATTAATTTTTTCATATTAACATTTTTGTTGTTGTTGGGAATTCATTGAGG